>JALPQI010023989.1:0-26891 GCA_025490895.1 Thaumatotibia leucotreta | reverse complement strand
GTGGAATGAGCGATGTATTCCCAAAGGATTATACAAAATGGAGTTCTTTCGAAATAAGTATGTCGGATCATTCTAAAATTCGTTGCAGAAAATCGTCCATGGAAAAAACAACTGTGAGCATTACTTTACCACTATATAAAGTATACTAAGTATTAAAATATACTATACACATATCACAAAGCCTTAGGCTATATTCATCATCATCATCATCATCATCATCATCAGCCTATGTTAGTCCACTGCTGGACGTAGGCGTCTCCTATTAACTATGCGTATAGACGCATTAGGAGGTAAATGCCCATAATCGCCACGCTGGGCAAGCGGATTGGCGATCGCAGTAATGTGTCTACTATGATGACGCTGCTGCCCATCATCAATCTTGTAGAATGGTCAGTGACACTTCAATCCCTTAGTCGGCTCTTACGACACCCGCAGGAGGAGTTGGGGTGGTGACAAATGTATTCTTACTGCCGTCACCACACGGCATTAAGAAGAGAGGCTATATTACTATACACAAATCACAAGGCCTTAGCCTGCTCTTCTCGACGTAGGTACCTAGGCTATATTTGAGAATATAATTTATTCCTCAATAAGAATCACAATAATTACAAAAACAGAATAAGAATTAAGACTAATTAAAAATAAAACTAACTACAAAATATGAAACTAAGTTAGTGTTATTTTAACACTAACTACAAATGAAATAATATTGGGATACCTTCCTAACAATACAATCATACAAAGGAAGGGAATACTTCTCAGTCAGAGGCGTAGGGATAGAACCGGCGTAGATTATTTATTTTTGTCTCTCGTCTTCATTCTGAAAATACTTGTAATGAATAACTAGCTTAACTTTCAAATTTAGTATGTACATCCACCCTTAAAATGTATTGTCTGTGGATTAGTATATTTTTCTTTGTGGGTAGTTTTGTACTTATCTTTCTTATTTTGATGGAGGTACTACTGGCCTTTGCGTCTATTTCAGACGATTTCAGGTGTAAATGCCCTGAAGACATCGCTTTTGGTGGCTAAACAGACCTATGCGAGAGCGGCAAACTTTGCCACAAGACTGACAGGGGAAGTTCGTGTCTGATGTGCCCCCAAGGTGCCTTTTTTCCCTTCTGTCAGCTAAGGTTGCGAACCAGGACCCATCGCAATACTTACGACCGTCCTCAATGCTTTAAACCCTGTAAAGTGTTCGAAACTTCGGAATAAGTTAAAATTAGTTAATATACGCGAGTTAATCTGTTTCATAGTTTTATTTCATGTGTAATCCTCGCGGTAACCGAAGAAAATATGACTAACTACAAATATAAATTAATCTTATAAATTTAAATTTTACCCAATCGGCAAGGTGCCCAGCACGCAGGCGGCATTCCCGTGCTGGATTGCGATTGCAATAATTGGTAATCCTATATTTAGTAAAGGGCGTTTGACTTTTGATTACGTTGGACTCACAGTTTTTTGACTTTATACCGTCGAAGGAAAATGAGTACGTACATCTTATCAAATTAGATCCAAGTCAAATCAAGACACAAGAGCTCTGTTGCAGATTACAACTGTCTGCGCACATTATACCGCCCCAACTTGCCCAAATTAAGTTTAAACAGAAATCACATCTTCATCTTTGTCCTTCCCTTGTCCCATCTACTTGGGGTCGGGTCTCCTTGATCGGGTGCGCCAGACGTTTCTGTTCTGGGTTGTCATATTTTGAAGTGCTGCGGCTTCCCAATCCTTTTTGATATTTGACCACCATGTAGCCTTGGGTGTGCCCCTTCCTCGGGGGGTTTCATGCAAACGAAGAGCCAGTTTGACCGCATAGTCGTCATCTCTCCTCATAACATGGCCGTACCATCGTAGTCTGCGCTCCAGCATTTAAACAGAAATCACATCACATGTAATAAAAAAATCTGCATACTGAATGGAAAATTCACTCAAACATTTCAAAAGTACAAGAAAATATCCAAAATAATAGAAAAAGACAATTATACTCCGCAAATGTAGGGAAATACAGCAATTTCATTACAAGTTAGAACAAAGCAATATTCTTGCTTCGCCTGTCAAATCAAAAGTAGCAGGCTTTGTATCTCGTATTGCAGCCTGCTAAGTTTCATTTCTCGGCGTCTGCTGTAATTTACTATTCTGGGCCTTTTTAGATAAGTCATTGTCCTCATATTTAATTGTCTTATCGTATAATTAATCGCTTAAACTCCGTGTACTAATATTTCCTTTGGTTACCTCGAGGATTGCACATGAAATAAAACTATGAAAACAGATACCTAAACTTTATTTTGATGGAGGTAGATCTATCAAATTTCCTCCATTGTCAGTCATCCGCAGACCACGGATCCTGTAAAATGTTCGAAACGTCGGAATGAAGTTAAAATTAGTTAATATACGCGAGTTTATCCGTTTTCATGGTTTTATTTTCGTGTACTACGTATACGTTAAGTATTTACAGTATTGTTCATGAGGCGTGAACGCGAGCTCAAAGCTTGATAATGGAGACCTAGGCTCTCCGAAACATGTCGCGTGTAGTGAATAAATACACGTAAGTTTAACCCTTTTAATTAAAGTTATGGTAATATTTACCTAGGTATTTTACTAGTATTATTTCCTCCGGGATAAAGAAACTTACAGTAATTCATTGCTGTTTCCAAAAGAGAACTTTCGCGTCTTATATGACAGCTGCTTGTGAGGTTTATTTTTACAGAGAAAGACACATTTTTCAAATTAAAGTGGCAATAAACGTGACAAATGTATAATGTATGTGACATGATATCTATCTGCATGCTTTAAGAGCATTGAAGCGCAATCTGCAATGATGTAGGTATTTATGTTTATTTATTTTAATACAGTACGAAATACGGCAATAAATGCAAAATATGTTGTGGCAATGGGGGCATACCCCCGACGCTGGACCTAGGTATCCCTAGGTTCTGTTTTTTATCGGTTGAAAAAATAGATTTCTGTATAAAGTACGTCCATATCAGTCATATCACAAGTCAATGCCCGCCCTAATTTACAATTTTGCTTTTTGCCTCTCTTTCTAGCCAATATGTGCGTGAGTTAGAGAGGCAAACAGCGAAATTGTAAAATGTAACTTTATAAAACGCGACCCTTGATCCACGCCCTGATCAAGAGAGCTCTTAGGCCTTGGTCATACTGTACACGGCGCACGCAGCCGACAACGTCCCGTCGCACGCAGCGTCTGAATGGTGTATAGCGGGGGGACGCCGCACGCAACGGGCGAAAACGACCAGACGACCACTCCCGGATGCTTAGCCAAGTTGCCAATCGCTAGCGCTTAGTAGCGTATCGTAGTTTTTCCTCTCTGTCACTGTTTCATATTAGTGCGACAAAGACAGTTAGCTGCGATTAACGATGAAGCGCTAGCGATTGGCAACTTGTCTAAGGACCCTGAGCATTCTCGAAAACACCATTCAGACGCTGCGTGCAACGGGACGTTGTCGGCTGCGTGCGTACGCGTAATGTTACATTACTCATCACTCCGACAAAACTGGCATTACTTCCAAACATCACTCGAAATATCAGTACCCGAGCGCACAAGTTACGACCAGCCAGCCAACGCACGTCCGTAATACTGACTCCAATTTACATTGACGCGCCGATACGAGAGATCATTTCAAGTCTACACACAGTGCGCGTGATGCATAATGACATTGTGATGTTTGAATTTGTGATAGTGTGATGTTTGCTATGCTATCATTGCTTTGTTATCCCGCTCGCACTCGAACTCAGTACTTCAGTAGGTACTCCCTCGCTCTCGCTCGGCATCTCGGCTCGGCTTCGGCTATCTTCGGATGTATTCGCTCGCTCGGCCGCGTTTAAGTTTTGCAAGTTTCACAAATATTCCTACGAATACGAATTACTGCACCTGCGATCGATTTGAAACTGTAATGTATTGACATAGAGCTTACATTACTTTTTTAATTTCCGTACTAAGATGCGGTCTAATGAAGTAACGTGCTTGCAATATTGAATTTGACGAGAATAAAACGTCTTTTATTATTGTTGTTATTGTGAGTTGACTTTTTGCGGCAAACTGAACAAGTAGAGTGAAAATATTAATTACATACTCCGTTCATTAGTTGCCTATCGAGACTAGGTGTCGAGGTTCGATTAGTGTATATAAACTGTTTGAAGTAAAGTGTAAATATAATTAAATTAAGTTGTAAAAATAGTGGGTAGGCGTGGAAAGATTCTGTTGATCCGTTAGTGTTGGTGATTATTCACTTTTTCATCGGACTTTTAGAAACTTTCTTTCTATTTCGGTTATAATGGCTACAAACGAAAATATAGTCCTCTTTGGAACCATTTTACGGAGACAGAACTAAAGCGGGCAAAATGCACGTAGGTACTGTTCTAAAATACTCGCGATATCATGAAGTTCTATAGGTAGCTTGAGTCGCCACATGAAAAGTATTCACCCGACTATCAACATACAAGCTCCACGGCATGAACACATGCCGAGGAGCGAGAGTATTGCAGAGGTCGATGAGGGCGCCGCTGCTATTTTGGAAAACCAGGGCACCCAGCACCAGCAAGCCCAGAACCAAACCGTCCAACCAGCGATAACTCCTAGGAGCAGTAGAACAATACCACACACAATGGAAAACTACGTGAAAGTAAGAAAGCCATTGCCCCTAAAAAAGATGCAGGAACTCAACGAGCAGCTGGTTAGGATGATAGCAAAGGGATATCCATGCATTACGTATGGTCGACGAGATTGAATTCCGTAAGTTCGTGGAAATGCTGAATCCAGGTTACACCCACCCGAAAGACATTATCCGAAAGCTTACTGCCAAAAGTGTACGGCAAAATGGTGGATGCCGCTAAACAACAACTGTCGAAGGTCAAGGCAATATGCGTCACCACCGACGGTTGGACTTCAACAGTCGGTGATGGCTATATCGCCATCACAGCACATTTTATCAATGAAGAAACTGACCGGATCTGTACCGTTATGATAGGCTGCATGGAGTTTTAAGAGAGGCACACTGCAGCCAATCTGCAGGATTTTTTCACGGAAAAATTTAGAGAGTGGAACATTGACGGCTACGTCGGTGTCATAGTTAGCGATAATGCAGCAAACATGCTCGATGCTGTACGTCTGGGAAACTGGCGAAGTATTCCTTGTTTTGCCCGTAGTCTAAATTTGGTGATGCAAGCAAGCCTGGCCTCCATAGGAGGAACAGTAACCAGAGTCAAAGCTGTGGTTGAGTATTTCAACCGCAGTGCTCTGGAGCGAGGAAACTCAAGGAGCTGCAAGAGACCATGGGAATAGAACAACTGAAATTGAAACAAGACGTAGCGATGAGGTGGAATTCGACCTATGATATGCTAAATAGAATGCACCGCATGAGGGAAGCGATTACATTTGCACTGGCCTCGATGCGTCCGGACTTATCGCTGGATCAGATGGATTGGGAAGTGATCAGCGTGGCTCTCCCAATACTGCACATATTTTACGAAGTCACTATGGAAGTCTGTGGAGAAACCTATGTTTCAGCTTCCTTGTATATTGTATACATTAAGTTAATAAAACAACAGTTGGAAGCGTACCAGAGCAATCATTCATCATCTTTGCCAGTTTTGCCACCAATTGTACAGTTGCTGGATACATTGAAGTCCAAAATGCGCTAGCGATTTATGGACGTGGAATCGAACAACTTGCTTTGCGAAGCAACAATCTTGGACCCAAGATTTAAAAAATTCGGGTTCCGAGATACGGATATGAAAGGGCTGCAAATGCACTAAGAGCAAGGGTTGGTAGTGTGCCCACAGATGATTTTACAACAGTTGCAACATCTGCGTCTATTAATGCGGCACCAAATGCAAACATCGGGTCTCGTGCCGTCTCTGCTCTCTGGGGCACGTGGGATACAGATGTAGTGAGAAATGACTTGCCTTCGGAAACGTTCGTCAACGTCATGCTGTTTCAGTCTATCTCACTGAGACTGACAGTAATAGCTGTCATGCTACTTCAGTCAGACTCGGTGACACTGCCTGAAACAGCATGTGTTTACGAACGTTTCCGAAGGCAAGTAATTTCTCACTACACCTGTACTCAGATGTCCGGCCAAACTCCGCAAAACCCGGTTGCGGCGGGAATCGTCGAGTTCGACAAATACATTGAGGAACCCGTTCTGAGTAGGCTTGAAAACCCGTTGAAATGGTGGAAGGAGCGCCGAAATGTATATCCGCATTTATATACATTCATGATGAAGAGGCTGAATATCACCGCCACATCCGTGCCTTGTGAACGGGTATTTTCTAAAGCTGGTTTGACGCTAAACCAGAGGAGGACCCGATTGACAACAAAAAAGTTTTCTCAGCTTGTATTTATTAGTTCAATTCAAACTAAAGAATAAAAAAAAAATTGAATTAAAATTGTATATAACAGAAATGTACAAAAAGATAGCTGTCCATAAAATGCAAATTGTAAAAAAAAAAACAAAAAATGTTAATTTTTAAATTGTAAATAATGTATTATATCAATCAAAATGATTTCTAAATACGCCAAACTTCCCATTTAGTTCACAAATATGAATCTTTCAATACTATGACGATTTTCGAAGTTTGCCAGTCCTAAGCCTGGAGTTCCATTTTGTTTTGGAAAAGTATGAAGGGAAATCTATTTGAACACATGTCTCAACTGTCTCAAGTAGGGGTAAATTTATAATTCCTCGCAGACGAAATCGCAGGCAAAAGTTAGTTATAGCTATTATAATCAAATATTTCCTCTAAGTAAATTAATAATAATAAAATTATTAAAATACATTTGTTTTTAATATATTTATTTTCAAAACTACAATTTATGTACATATATTAAATCTAACTAATCTAATTAACCTAACCTACATTAAATTACATGTACATTGTCATTATTCTTATGAAGTTATTTATTTATAAGCGACAAAAATATACAAAATTAAAACTATAATATTATCAAACTACACTATAAATAAATATATACTAAACTAAATCTAAATCTAAAAACGGCCCCCGCGGCATGGTACCAAAGATGCTGGCAGCATTACCCCGCTGGATCGCGAGGCTAATTTGTTGAGCGAGGTAGCTGCCAGCTCTTGGGTCACCTGTGGTATCTTTGAGTCTCTTTGAAAGTTGTTTAAAGAGACTCAAAGCACCAGAGCCCCACGGACCCAGGGTCTCGACGCCGAAAGGGATAAAATTATAGTCAGCGCCGAGACCACTGTATTTTCCTACCTTAGCACTTTCAGCCGCCTCTGCTGCTGCTGCTGCCCTTATGGATGTCCGAGGTAGATGTGACGGGGCTAGTGTGTCTACACATGTTGCATCCCACACTAGCACCCGTCCCATACTCCATGGAATCAGAGACATCCCATCCGGTCTCTTGCCGTCGGTCCTTGATATGCCGGTAGGCTCTAATAGAGCCGGAACATTGACTGACGCAAGAGCCCTACGGATGATGTCGTTAAGGGCAGCATGTCTTGAGAAGCGGCCCGCACTCCTTTGGCAGGAAAGTCCGTGGTGGCCCAGGCGGTCCACCTCGTGGCCGCAGGGGCAACGATGCGGGGCGCAGACCGGGACCCCGAGACGGAGACAAACTGAAAAACGGAGGGTATTGGGGTCTAAAAAGGTTCCAGTATTTGGGGAGGGATGTGCATGGAGCCAGAACCCGGCTTCTTTTGTGCTGCCGGCTAATATTCTGGCTCGTTCATTAGTGCACGACTGTGAAAGTAGGGAATCTAGAACTAATTTACACGAAATGTCGTCCCAACTCCTTTGAGATTTTGGATGTTCGGGGAAATTTTGGTTGGGGCAAGCAATAGACCAGGCATTTTTTGCATCGGCCAAGCCCGAGGTCTCATAGTTTGTGTGCAGGATTTTTCCTATGAGACTTAACGAGCTATGAACCGATGACAAAAAAGCCGGTAAAGCGACACTAGAAATTTTGCGGATCCCTAATCCACCGTACCGAATGGGAAGGGATCCTTGGGTCCAGGACTGCTCACTAAGTTTAATATTGAGTATAGATTCCAAATTGTTTTTGATTAGGTCATCTATCGGTGACAAGAGAGTTTGATTTTTCCATAGTGGGCAACAGCGAAGGACATACGTTAATTTAGGAACAAACAGGCAGAATCTAATAATACTAAGAGCATAATGCGGACTAATTTCGAGTAAACGGTGGGAATGGTTGTGAAATTTCGAAACAGAATTTTGAATGTAATTTTGAAAACTTTCCTCGTAGATGGGGGATCCTAGGAGGCAAAGGTTAGTTTTATCTATAATTTTAATATTAAGTGCAAGTTGACGGAATTTTTGAGCCGAATTATTAATATTGTTGCAAGAATTTGGAATGAACAGTTCGCATTTGTCGAAATTGAGTTCCAGGCCAATAGATTTAAATTTGTCAATAATTTGGGATAGATCAGAAAGTACAGAATCTACGTCGCCTCCTAAGGTCCCATCATCCAAATACCAAACGTTGAATTTAGATGCTAAATTTCGAATGATCGGATTTATTGCCAAACTGAAGATTGCTGGCCCCAGGGGATCTCCTTGTTGGCAGCCTACTTCAGATGACAGCTCGTTTGACCGGTACATCAACTTGGTAGGATCTGCATAGCAGTGTAACAGGTAGTTGTATATTTCAGGGATGTTAGATTTGATTTCTGCCAACAAGGTATCTCGGTTCAAAGAATTAAAAGCATTTCTCACGTCAATTTTGAGCAACACTTCGCACTGGCCATCGCTGAGGTAGGTTCGGAGGGCATGCACGGCGGCCTCGCAACCGCCTTGAACGCCAAAGCCCAATTGAATGGGTTCGAATATTTTTTGTAATTTTGGTAGTATATACCGTACTGCAATTTTGGAGGCTAGGCGGCGAAGTGTTGCACCAACAGCAATACGCCTCACCCCTCCGTCCTTTTTGGTAAGCGCAATAAGATTTGCACCGTACAGGATAGGTACAATATCCGGGTGGATATTGCCGGCGTACATAAAGTTTATTAGTTTGGTGAGACAGGTTATTAATTGCTCACCTGAGACTCCAACGGACGGGGCAGTCAAGTCTTTTAAGTGTTGAGGGGCGAGGCCATCCAGGCCTGCAGCGGAACCGGTTTTAAAAGACAGTATGGCATTGAAAACATCGTTTTCTTTGATCTGTAGGCATGCCTGGGTTGCTGTTGGAGGGTCTAAAAAGGAGGGACTCGCAGGAGCGGGAGGATGTTTGGTCTGTAAGGCCGAAAGGGTTTCAGGGTTATCTGGCGACAGCACATCACTGGAGAAAAGTAATCGAGCGGCGCCTTTGAGATCACCCTCGCTAATTTTATTTTGAATGGTTTTGATTTGATTATAATTTGTTGTATGATGACCGGACGTGGTTGACGGAATGGGAATGATAGAGCTTAGTGTGCAATTATTTTTAATTTTTTGTGTCAAAGATATATTTTTATTATCATCTTCGGCGTGTAGTATCATGTATGGGAAAAGAAGGAGGTTATGCCAGTCTTCGGGCGAGTTAGATTCATAGCATTTTTCTACAAGATGGGCAAGATGAGTAGCAACCGTGATCCTAGCTCCGCGAGGGATTCGTTTTACGATTGGTATATTATTTTTGAGATGACTGAGGCGGATATGAAACGGATGGGTATGAGAAGTTGGTGGCGTAGTGGAGTTATCTAAATTAAGTGGAGAAACATTTTGATTGGGGCGATTTCGATGAGATTTAAATGATCTAGATGAAAATGATCTTGAACACAAATCGCATGGATGGCTATTGGTTGAATTGCTGTCGCCAGATTGGGTCGCGGCCTGCATAAAAACTTAAAAATTAAACACGTACCTTAAAAATAAACACTACAATAAAAACACAATTAGCACAAAACACAATAAAAACAAATACTACAAATGTCTATAACGGCTGCTGTCAGAGCTGCGCTGTCGGGCCGCGGTGCGCCGCCGCGGCGTGCTGCAGCAGCGGGGTTTTTTGCCTGCCACGCAGGAACGGCGAGGGCCTCTTCAGAGGGCACAAAAAAGACGAATTTCAATAAGGAAGCCACAAAAAACGTTGCGAATT
This sequence comes from Thaumatotibia leucotreta, assembly GCA_025490895.1. Lineage (NCBI taxonomy): Eukaryota > Metazoa > Arthropoda > Insecta > Lepidoptera > Tortricidae > Thaumatotibia > Thaumatotibia leucotreta. Next base: position 16,801 of record JALPQI010023989.1, on the reverse strand, counting down.
TCCATTGGCATAAATGTCAAAATCAAAAAACTGCAGTAGGTATTCGGTATTTCTGGATTAATTTGTGGATGTATTTTATTAATAAGTTGTTTCGATCATTTCGGTTGAAATATTTCAAATCATGTTTTAACATATTACATGATAAACATATAAGTAGATGGGTATTTAAAATAATTATTTAAAATCGGTGAAAAATTGTGCGTGGCAGCTGTCAAAATTTGCTTATTAAACTGACTGATTTATGTACATTATGTGCATAAATTGTAGTTTTGAAAATAAACATTTTGAAAAAAATAAAATAAAAAACCTTATAAATTTTACTAGATAGAATGACAATGACAAAACACAACGCGTAATATACATCGATGCACCATAATGAGACGGTCTAGTGTCAGGGCAACAAATAATGTGGATGATAGCTGTGATGTTACTATCTCGCGCGCGCCCGTGCAGCTGCGTATTGTTATCGACTATGTTCGGGTGATGTGATATCTCAGTGAGATATTACACTTTAGGAAAAGTGATGTGATGTAGCATTACTTTTTGAAGCACTGTTTCACGCAACCGACAACGTCCTGTCGGACGCAACGTCTGAATGATGTATGGCGGGGGGGGCGCCGCACGCAGCGGGCGAAAACGACCACTCCCGAGCATTCTCGAACCTCGAACACACCATTCACCCGCTGCGTGCGACGGGACGTTGTCGGCTGCGTGCGCCGTGTGCAGTACGACCAAGGCCTTAGAAATGCTCAAGACAAGAGAAAACCGACGAGAAACGATTAATCATGGAGTCAAGGTAATACCAGACTAACGCTATCATCAACAAATTGTTAGAGAAGAATGAAAAGGACGTCAAGACAAAAAGTCAGCCCTACAAATCCGTAGATACATCTTTACACATGCGCGACTAGCCTCCGTAACCTAGTTGGTAGTGACCCTGCCTACGAAGCTGGAGGTTCCAGGTTCGAATCCCGGCGAGGGCATTATTTGTGTATTTATTTATCACAAATATTTGGTCATGGCTTTCTATGTATTTAAGTATCTATAATATATGTATCTATCTATTATATATATATCGTCGCCTGGTACTCACATCACAAGCCTTAATTGAGCTTACCGTAGGCCAAGGTCGATTTGCGTAAGATGTTCCAAGATATTTATGTATTTATTTATTTAAAAAAAAACGAAAACAAAAGCCTTCGTTTAAAAATTAGATCCAATCCAATAGTGGAATGTAGTTTTAGTTTATAATATATAATCACTCAGAAATTAGACAATTGTCTGAGAGCGGCATGGAAATTGACACGAAAAAACTTCAATTAATTTAATTACTAGCTGTGCCCGCGACTTCGCACGCGTGCTGTTCGGTGATCTGTGTTGTACATTTTCAAATGTATGTCTGGTAAATGGGTTTCTTAGAATTGGTCCTTTTGGTGATAAGATATCAGATTAACAGCCAAGTTACAAACGTATTGTGTTCGGTGTAGCAAAGAAATTAATATCATACACAATGAAATAAATGGTTTAGGTACCTATCGTTTGAGGTTAAAATAAAGGTAGTATAAAGGTAAAATATAAAGGTAGTAAAATAATGTGGTTTCCCTCAGCAAACAAAATGATAGTCGTATTTCAAAACGCCAAAATTATACATAAATATTCTAAAAAGCATAAGCATAGCGTAATAAGGAGTTGAGGGTAAAAATTAAGATGAGGCTTGAGAGCATCATAAAAGTCATCATCATAGCATAGATTACCCTAAGTTAACCGGAGGACTTCAGTTGCTGAATGCGTGGCAGTAAGCGTCAGTGCAGTGTATGCAAAAACCTATCGCCAGGATTTGAGTCGAGGAACCCAAAAGAGAAATTCGGAAAAAGTTGGAAAATAATCTAAGATGGCAGTGTGCTGGGGCGAAAAGTTTAAGTCTCGAGTAGTTCAGCAAGCCCGAAGGGCGAACTTTAGGTTGGGAGGAAGAAGGCCGATCCAAGTAATTCGGCCTTGCAGCAGGAGGGCCGACCCAATCGCAGAAACAATAAAAATACATGTCAAATATACAGAGTAAGGAGGTCGTAGGCCGAACTATGAGAAAACGGAACAGTGGTCCGAGCCCGACGCGTTCTAGCATTCAATATAATATTTATTATGTATTCAAATAAGTCGAGCCTAAGGGCCGAAAGCCCGAAGCCGAGGCGTTAAGGCTGCAAAGGGCGAGTTCCAAGCAGTGCCGATGACCGATCGTATTTTTCATGAAATACTGGCTTTATGGCCGAGACCGAGACATAGTGCCAAGCATTTAATATATGCAGTAATTAAACAAACCGAGCCTGAGGGCCCAAGGCTCAAAGGTGAGGCGTCAAAACCACGAAGGCTGAAACTGAGCTTCGAGTTGGGGCCAAGTCCCAATCGGGCTTATGACGAAATGTTGTTTTATGGTCGATGCTAAGCTATAAGAAGACAGAGCTTGGAGCATTCAGTATATCCTGTAGCCAATGGGATCAATCAAGTACTCCCCACATGAACCCGAGGGCCAAAGGCCCGAGGAGTCAACCCACAATGTCAGCCTATCAACCCGAGGGCCGTAGGCCCGAGGCCACCGTTTACACGAACCCGAGGGCCGAAGGCCCGAGGAGTTAACCCACGCTGTCAGATTATCAACCCGAGGATCGGAGGCCCGAGGCCCCTGTCTAAACGAACCCGAGGGCCGAGGTATTAATACCCGCTGCCAGTATATCAACAGGAGGGCTGCAGGAGCATGGTCACCATCCACACAAACCCGAGGGCCGAAGGCCCGAGGGGTTAACTCACGCTGTCAGTCTAACAAACCGTGGGCTGAAGGCCCGAATGGCTAACCCACGCTATCAGTCTATGGACCCTAGGGCCGTAGGCTCGAGGACACAGTTCACACGATCGTGAGAAGGCTCGAGGGGTTAACCCACGCTGTCAGCCTAACAAACCGAGGGCCGTAAGCCCGAGGCTACAGGCCACACGATCGGGCTACCCTTCGCTGTCAGTCTATGAACCTGAGGTTCGTAGGCTCGAGGACACAGTTCACGCGATCCCGAGGGCCGAAGGCCCGAGGGGTTAACCTTCGCTGTCAGTCTATGGACCTGAGGGTCGTAGGCTCGAGAACACAGTCCACGCGATCCCGAGGGCCGAAGGCCCGAGGGGTTAACCTTCGCTGTCAGTCTATGAACCTGAGGGTCGTAGGCTCGAGGACACAGTTCACGCGATCCCGAGGGCCGAAGGTCCGAAGGGTTAACCTTCGCTGTCAGTCTATGGACCTGAGGGTCGTAGGCTCAAGAACACAGTTCACGCGATCCCGAGGGCCGAAGGCCCGAGGGGTTAACCTTCGCTGTCGGTCTATGAACCTGAGGGTCGTAGGTTCGAGAACACAGTTCACGCGATCCCGAGGGCCGAAGGCCCGAGGGGTTATCTCACGCTGTCAGTTTAACAAACCGAGGGCCGTAGTCCCGAGGCTACAGTCCACACTATCCCGAGGGCCGAAGGCCCGAGCGGTTAACCCACGCTGTCAGTCTAACAAACCGAGAGCCGAAGAGACTTTTTTTGATGACTGTCAAATTATACGAAAAAGGTTTTGCGTTGATATTTGTGAAGTTGCACATAGTTATATAATTTTTACTTTTCAGTTGCTAAATGTTAATGTGACACATGCTGGGATTATTTTGACAGGTAATGTGTACACATATTTTTGATTGGTAATTTGTTCAGATGCATAATAATATGTATCTTTCTATGCTCATTTATTTTTGAAGCCTTGGATTTGCTCATATATTTATGAACTCGACTGTACATAATCGTAAGCGTATGAGACATCAAAAGAAACGTCTTCAAAAATTATAGAAACTTTTTTCTTTAAGCGGATCGTTTTGGAGATATCAGCTATTAAAGCCGTTGAAAGTGTGCCCTTGTTCAATTATTTTAAAGTACGGGGTATAAAGTTCTGAGAAAAATGGTGTTGATAAATTGTTGAGCGTTGAAGAATGCAGTCCTCACTTATTAATATAGCGCCTGCTCAAATAGTCATGGCAAATGCGTCGCGTCTGCTGATACTTTTGAATAGTTGTAGGCTGTTACATTTAAGGTGTTTCTTGTAAATTGATTGGTCATGTCTCTTAAAATAATTTACGCAATTTTTATATTTTGTTCCATTTACACATACATATTTACACATGCAGGAGTCCGCTGGATGCGGGTGGCACAGGACCGGTCATTGTGGCAATCTTTGGGGGAGGCCTATGTTCAGCAGTGGATGTCTTTCGGCTGATATGATGATGATGATGATGATGACGACACATGCATAGTAATGAAGTCTTGCAACGACTTCTGGTTTGATCAAAATATCTCTTATACTTTTTGAGATAGGTTGATTTAAGTAAGTAAGTAAGTAAGTAAGTAAACACTTTATTGTACACGCAAAACATATAAATCACAATTGTAACAAAATAATAGCAATGTACAAAGGCGAACTTATCCCTGCAAGGGATCTCTTCCAGTTAACCTTTGAGCAATTGAGAGGAAAAGTATATTAACAGAGACAAACCAGCACTATGCAAAAAGCAAACTAAATATATATATGTACACCAAATATATATATAAAGATATATATATAAGATAAATACCAAAATACACGTATATAAATACATAATAACAATACGAAGTACTCAACCAGAACACAAGTCGTTCGATAGCCACAACTTATATAAATTTCTTTTGAGTGATGCTACCGACTGACACTGTCTAAGAGGCAGTGGCAACTTATTCCACAACTGCACTGCGTGGACCGTGAAAGATTTCGAATAACACCGAGTCTTGTTAGATGGTACAGCGAGCGTCAAGTTCACACTAGATCTCAAACGGTGCCCACTACCATCTGCCAAGTATGTAAATCTTTTAGAGAGATACGGAGGAGACGTGGGATTAAAAAGTACATTAAACAGCAGAGACAGAATGTGCACGTCCCTGCGCTGACGGAGCGGGAGCCAACCAAGTCGAGAACGAAACTCGGAGACGTGATCATATTTTCGCAAATCAAAAACATACCTGATACAAACATTCTGAAGGCGCTCAAGCCTATCAAGAAGCTCCTCTCTGAGGTCCAAGAAAACAATATCACCATAATCCAAAAGCGGGAGCAACAGGGAGCGGGCAAGGGTCAGTTTGGTGTGAATAGGAAGGAAGTTCTGGAGACGCCTTAAAGAGTGTAGAGAAGCGAATAACTTTTTACTTACCTCAGCCGTGTGGGCAGTCCATGATAGCGTTTCATCCATGGTGATACCCAAATTCTTGACGGTAGAGGAGAAAGGGATGGGAATCCCATCAAAAATAATATTTGGTACCACCATTTCTGAGAGTTTGCTAATATAATAAGGACTACCAACAACAATCGCCTGCGACTTCGACGCATTAACCCTTAAGCCGAAACCACATGCCCAGCTGCGGATACATTCCAAATCATGATTCAACTGACAAATTAGAGATTCAAAATCCTCAATCGCAGCAGCAGCATAGATTTGAAGGTCGTCCGCATATAAATGGTAGGATGATTTGAGAGAAGCAGTGATACCATTAATAAAAATGGAGAAAAGTAAAGGCGAAAGCACTCCTCCCTGCGGAACGCCAGCGGAGAGATCGCACCAACAGGAGAACTTGTCATCCATCCGCACACGCTGACGCCTGCCAAACAAGTAGTCACGGAACCAGGACAGCGTTGTACTGGAAAAATTCAACGTTTGGAGGATTCCAAGTAAAACATCGAAATCCACCGTATTGAACGCGGAGCTAAAATCGAGAAGAACCAGGACCGTAAGTTTCCTGTTTTCAATGTTAAGACGAATGTCGTCGGTGACATTAACAAGAGCAGTAACAGTGCTATGCCCGGGGCGGAATCCAGACTGAAAGGGATTGAACAAAGAATTACTATTGAGGTGAGAAACAAGGCAACGGTTAACGTGATGTTCTATAATTTTAGACAATACTGGGAGAATAGATATAGGTCGAAATTGCGAGAAGGACGTAGGATTGGGAATTTTAGGAAGAGGGATAACGTGAGCAAGCTTCCACGCAAACGGAAAGGTGCCCGAGGACAAGGAAAAATTTATAATATTGGAAAGGATAGGGGCAATTAATTCCGCAACGAGCATGAGCATATCCATGCTCAGGTTATCCTCACCGACGGCCTTAGTCTTAATTGATCTCAAAATGGCAAGTGTCTCTTGAGTCGAAATTTTGCTAATATGGAAAGAGGGTAAGTCACGTTGAAAAGAATTGGCCAGTAGAGACAATGTAGACTGCTTAATAGATAAATCGAGAGAGACCGGGGAGATACTAAAATGCTTATTCAAAGCGTCTACATCGATGCCACCCGAAGAAGTTGGCTGAACTTTGCCCACTCCAAGTGACCTCAAAAACCTCCAAAGTTTGGCAGGTGGACAGTCCTCGATGGATTTGTGTATGTAGCGGCGCCTCGCGTCTCTGCAGATTTTATTGCAGCGATTCCGCAGCGAGATGTAACATGCACGATTGACATCAGAGGGGTCATGACGCAGCCTGACACGTGCTCGATCTCGCTTGGCCATAAGCTGTTTAATTTCCGGCGAAAGCCACGGGGCTGGATAGTGTTTAACCCGGGTTGGCCTTAAAGGAGCATATTTATTAAAAAGCTCTATCACGATTTTATTAAACGCCTCAATTTTTGAATTTATGTCATCTGAATCCTCTACACTTTGCCACTGAGCACACGAGAAATCGCCAAAAAGCGCCTGCAAATCAATGTCGCGTAAATTTCTGCGCATGACTATCTTATGTTTTTTCTTTGGTGGACGAATATTAAAGGAGGAATAGATTAAGTCATGACAGGAAAAACCGGCAGCATTAAACTGACCATGGGAAGAAACCAAATCTGGAGAAGAAGTCAAAATGAGATCCAAAAGGGAAGGGGGGCCATTATGCGGGAAATGAGTAGCACTGAGAGATAAAATACTAAGATTTAAAGACGTGGCTAAAGAACGTAATTTTGAAGTACGATGATCAGATTTAAGGAGACATGTATTAAAGTCACCCATAAGAATAGTGTGGTCAAAACGAGGCACAAGATCTACCAAGGTATTATATAGTGTGTCAAAATAGTTAACATTCGAGGAAGGGCTATAAAAAACGCCGAGAAGAACTTTCGTGTGGTAAAGGACTACTTCTAGAAATAAGAATTCCGGATTTAAGTTCGAATAGACTGTTGGTGACAATGATTGGGCAACCACTTGACAAGCCAGATTACTTCTCACGTACATGGCAACCCCACCCCCGCGAACTTCCGATCCGCCATTACTAGTTCCAGTCCTGTCATTACGAATCAAGCAGAAGCCGGGCAACGGGTACAAAGTAGATGGCAGCGTAGGTTTAAGCCACGACTCAGATATGAGTATCGCGTGTATATTTTTATTGCAGCTAAAAGATGATAATAAGTCAGTGTAGTGTGCCGGAATGCTTTGCGCGTTTATATGTACCACGTTGAAATTTTTAACGGACGAATCAAAAGTGCAATGTAACTGCTCTCTCAGATCAGGCGTGTCGGACGCATCACTCAAGGAATCATACAAACTTGGTGAAGAGAGTGAGAAGAATTCACTATCAAAACTGGCATTAAACATGTCGGACATGGTGAGTACCTTTAAATATATAATAAATATAAATATATGAATACAAAGAAGTAAATTATAAATAAAAAATAAAATAAAAAAGTTACATGCATTAATTGCTAAAGTAGGTAGTGCTAAATAACACTAAGACATCACCTCAATTGCCCGCCAGTCGCTAAACAAACAAAAAAAAATTTAATAATAATAACATAAAAACGAGAGATGAAATAAAAAAAAGAAATAATAATAATAATTCAATATGAAGCAAACACAATCAAACTTAAACAGCTGGCAAAAAATAATAACAAATTTCAAAGCAGTTAAACATTTGTGATCAGAAAAATACGGCTACATCGGCCAGAACAAAACGCAACGGTCGTAACGTCAAATTGACAATGACAAATCATTTGACAGCTTTAGCCTAGTCACGCTAACGATCATGACGTATTATATTTTATTTAAGAGCACCGTAATTATAAGAAAAAGTAATAAGAATATTAATAATTAATAGCAAGATCGACAATCTCATGGCCATCCAGTAACACTATAAGAAATTATACTACATATTGATGTATCAACGCGGGCGCAGATTCGGTCGACGCGCCGGAGCCGGACCAGCCGGTCCCGTGGCCCCTTGACTACCCCCAGCCGCCGTCGAACCTGATCTGTGCTCCACCCCTGGAACGCTACCCGCAGCTGCCTTGGGTGCGGGCAGCGCCTGCAATTCAGCGAGCGATGTAACCTTGCGACGCACTCCATCATGACACTGAACCACAATACGTCCCACACTTGTCCAACAACCATTAACACCATAATGCTTACGTGCTTCAATGAACACAGCGTGCCGCGTACTAGTCAAGAACTCGGATATTGTTTTGCCGGATCCCTTAAACTTCTTCTTGGCAGCCCAAACTGCATCCCGAGTTCTGTGGCATGCAAACTTAAGCAGGATAGGTCTTGGCTTTGATGGAACACGGGCCTTACCCAGTCGATAGCAGGAGATGAAGGAAAGCTCTGACACTGACTGCACCTTGAGACTCTGTTGGAGCACATTTACCGCAGCCACTACAACATCCTCACTGTCCAACTCTGGAATTCCATGCAGCAACAGGATGTTTGCTTTCTTTAACTGTAATTTTAATTTTTTAGTGCAAGTCCGACTCACACTTGACCATTTTTTATATCCTATGTCCCGACCCGAGGTCTCCTGAATACGACGGTGAAGTTTTCATTAAAATCCATCCAGCCGTTCTCTCGTGATGCTCCGTACAATAAACAGACAAACAGACAAACCGACAAACAGACAAAAATTCTAAAAATTACATAAATGTGATCTATTATCGATTTCAAGATCTCCTCCATCATTTTTTTGTAAATATCTTCCATGTACAGACTTTCGACCCTCTTCAGCTTTAGGTATTATAATATAATATGTACAGAAGGTGCTTTTAGATTTTATAAGGCTGCGAATTCCCGCAACCGAAATCAAACTCCAAGCTGTCACAGACACAGATAACGAAATCAGATAGTAACAACATAACGATACCTCCTACGTATACTGGAGCAAGTGCAAAATCATCATTTTCCAGGAGAGCTGTTCAAAGGTACAAAGTTCTGTAACTAGCTCATACAATGAAATAATTTCATGATATTTTCAGGAATTTATAACAAATACATTTTAATACAATCTACATATTTACTTTTTTGAAATAAATAGTAGTTTTTGAAAAAATGGTAGTTACGTGAAATTTACGAGTTCTTGTTTTTGATGAACTGAGACAACTACGGATATAATTTTAAGTGCCTTTGATGTATATTTTGTATCATGCTCCGTAAATATCTAAACAAACCGGAGTTGTTGCTCTGTTTTTTATTGATTAGTTTTCGCCTAATTTGTCACTTGTACCAGTATACGCCTAAATTGATTAATCATGTACCGGTATACGTTGAAGCTTTTTTTGTATGTTATGGGCATTGCAGGAAGTCTAAAAGTATATAAATACAAAGAAAAACAAACGCTTAAAATAAAAAAAAATTACTGATTTACCATCATTTTTAAATAAATATATTTTTTATTATTCTTAGTGTCCTACCGAATTAATGGTTACTGGAAGAAAGTCTTGAAACAAACACATGGTTTTAATTTCAAGTGATCAAGACATGTCTTACAACATCAAATATAACAGTTGAAGAAATAACATCAACATAAATATTTCGGCGTTGCTTTTACAAAATAAATACATCAAATCGATGCCATACTTCAATACTTCTTAGGTGCGTAAGAGTACAGTAAGACGTAACTACTTCGTAATGATTTTAAGACTCAAATTAAAAGAAGTATATATTGGAACTACTAAGTAGGCTTCTTTCGTTTTAGTGTAGGTAAGTATGTCAAAATGCAATGTCTTTATAAGTAGCTGATATACTTTTTTACTGTCTGGGCTATCAGACTTATTCGTCCATCCAATACTGGTGGTAGGTTTGAGAAGACGATATTATTAAAGACATTATATATATTATGAATTAGAAAACAATTTAAATGGTTACGAATATTATCCACTTGTTATTCAACATGGACCAAAGGGAATATTGTAAGCTCTGATTTCATTTAGTGATTACAATTCTTAATATCGGCTCGCAAAGAATATGTATGCTTATGAGCAGCCGTCGGTATATTCTTACTCCTTGACTTAGCGTTCCGATAAACATGGTCTTTTGCTGTGTTATTACATATTTGAAAAACACACTACCTAATTGCTGGCCAGATTCGTATTCGTATTCGGCCTTGCTAATATTCAGCTATCTATATTAGCTCTGCTTAGCTGGCAAGCAGTAATCTACTATTTTTTTATATTTAGTTAGGTAGGTAGGTTACGCATAATTCGTTTGATTTAACATAACAACTAATCAAATAATAACAATATTGCTAAATAATAAGCAATAGAGCCTACTTTTATGTGTAGATTTTAGATTGTTGCTCACGCATACTGGTATAACTTCCGCCCGCGGCGATAAGTGTACCGCGTATAGTGGTACAAGTCACTTAGCTCAGTATACGACGTTCGAACCAAAAAAAAGGTGTTAGTTATATCAGTATTCAAAAACTAGCGATAATTTCGCCACAAAAATTTTATAGCTTGTAGTTATAAGTATTTTGAACCCAAATATGCAAAAAAACGAAAATGGTAAAAATGTCACTTGCACCAGTATACGTAGGAGGTATTAAGTGGTCTTTGCCAAAGGCAATATAATATTTTTAAGTGTGTACAATTCTTAGAGATGCCAGTTGAAAACGTATCATCATCATCATCATCATCATCATATCAACCGAAAGACGTCCACTGCTGAACATAGGCCTCCCCCAATGATTGCCACAATGACCGGTCCTGCGCCACCCGCATCCAGCGGACTCCTGCGACCTTCACCAGGTCATCGGTCTATCGGAAATAGCTCTCCGAATCGTTAAACTGAAGTGGCAGTGGGCGGGGCACATTGCGCGTAGAACCGATGGCCGTTGGGGCGGGAAGGTTCTTGAGTGGCGGCCACGTACCGGAACGCGCAGCGTGGGTAGGCCCCCCACAAGGTTGAAAACGTATAAATTACATAAAACCAAGATTTTGTGCTACAATTGCTTATACGTACAGTCTTTACCACATGCGATTTGTTTATTGATTCTATGCACTAACGATAGAATACCTAATTAATATATTATTTAATACTTAATTTTCAAGCTTACTCATATTTGAACGATATCAATATAATAAATTATACTACGTTCAAATATGATTCAAAATTAAATTAAGGTAATTTTATTTTTTTTACTACTTACCTATTTATTTCAGGAACCTTTTTGTCAACTGTCTGGTAAATAAATATGGCTATAGGCTTTAGGTTATTTCGCTTTCTAGACTTGTAGAACTATACATACACCGTGTTTTTATTGATTTCCGTTAAATTGGACAGGTTACTTGGGACATTAATAGAAGTTGCCTGGTATATCAACTTTTGTTAATCTCGTAAAAAAAAATTCTGTTTTCATACATAATAAATGTAATGGCAAGTGTGAGAGAACCTTAACCCCTTACCGCATACGAAGCCATATATGGCCGCTATAAAATTGAACTCTATTGATTGCCATTAGAGCTCAAATTTCAACAATTCATTTTTTTAATCATGCGGTAAGGGGCACATGCCAAAATAAGTAGCATTACGATGCAATAAAGGTTGCAATACACTTGTTCAGTCATTAAACTTATTTTTTTTATAACTCAGTAACAGTAAGAGTTAAGACACTAGTTTCATAGAGAAATTGATTATTTTTGACCTAAATAAGCTTCCCTTAAATTTAACGGAAATCAATAAAAACACGGTGTATAAATGAAACCACTTTTATAAGGGTATTGATATTTTACAGTATTCGATAAAGTATCGTCATTAGCACATTTAATTTAAATTTGGTGTACCTATTTGATAAATTTATGTTCTCCAAATTGGTACACAACATAAAACGTCCGCTTTCCGAGGTAGGTAGTTTACGATATGATATTATGAGTTATCGATATGAGGCACAAAGAGAAAGTTATTCGTTATCATGCATACACTACGCTATCGGTAACTAATTTGCAAACACCTTATATAGGTACCCAGGATGATCAAAAAATCCATTGAGCTTCATAAATTTAAAAATCAACAAGGAAAACTTACTGGTGGATAGGTTTGAATAGGTAATTAATATTAGTGAAAATGACGGAAAGAGATGGACTGTAATCCTAATAAAGAAGACTAATATTTACCTTTTGATATTTATTAAATAAGCAGAAAACTCACAAAATTATAACACAAATCTACATATTGTTGTTCTCTCTGACACTAGTTTTTATGTTATGACATTTTTATAAGGAAGTACGAAAAATCTAAATTTTGAATTTGAAATAAAGTCCGAACACTTACCTAAGAGTCTGCTACAATTAGGTTTGGTAAAATTTCATGACTTAAGTAAAAACTTGACCGTAAAACCGACCACTGAACTCGGCCCGACACGTCGTGATGTCAAGATGTCGTGTCGTATACTGTAAATACACTGACCCTTAAGCAACAATTTATAAGGAAACAGAAAGCCTCCTCAATAAGAAAGGATCTCATTATTACTTCAATCTCTTATTCAACAGGGGCCAACGGCGCAAATACACGACTTATAGACCTTATATCTCTTATAGTTCGCATATAATGTTTACTTCTTTATTTGTAGTTTAATAAAATATTGGCTTGCATTAAAGACACATTGCAGTCACATAAGTTGTAAATGCAACGAGACGAGACATAGGTTTGTGTGGTATGCGAGATATTGCAATAAATGACAAGATTTGTGGACTCATCGTCGTCATCATTATCATTAACGTTATCACCGCACTGACCAAGCGGGTTGGTGATCGTAGTACCACTATGATGACGCTGCTGTCTATCATCATTCTTCAATAATTGAAAGGTCAGTGACACTTCAATCCCTTAGTCGACTCTTACGACACCCACGGGCAGAGTTGAAGTTCAGAAACTTTTGTTGGCTTGAAATAAATGTGGATTATTTATGTGATTTCAAAATTAAATATAAAAATTTAGGATATTAAGGCGAAAGTAAAATAAAATATGATAAAATAAATAAAATAAAAAAAATTTAATAAGCGCATGATGAATCCTACAAAACAAAAATTAATTTGTATGTTTGTACCTGTAGCTACGTACAAATGGAATAAAAGAGTTTATAGTTCATGTGAACTATCCATATGGATGAGAAACAAGGCAGTCCACGTCACAGCATTGCGGCACGGCATTAACAGTAAGACGACACAGATTTATTTCTTCGCGGGTGATTGGATTCTCGTAGAAGATTTAGTCGCCGGCAGTGTAAACAGCCAGTAATCAATATTATAGGTCGTTTCTTGGGCAAGAAAATAGTCGATAGCTCATCGCTTACTCTCCTAACTAAACTAAAACTACATAAAATCTAAAATAAAACTAAATAAAATCTAAAATAAATATAAAACAGGCCCCTGCGGCATGGTACCCAGGACGCTGGCAGCATTTCCTCGCTGGATTGCCAAGCTAATGCGTTGAGCGAGGAAGCTGCCAGCTCTTGGGTCTCCCGTGGCGTCTCTGAGTCTCTTCGATAGGTCTTTGAAGAGACTCAGAGCGCTATGACCCCACGGACCAAAGGTCTCGACGCCGAAAGGAACGAAATTATATTCAGCGCCGAGACCACTGTATTTTCCCACCTTGGATTTTTCGGCCGCCTCTGCTGCTGCCGCTGCCCTCGCAGAGGTTCGGTGGAGATGCGACGGGGCTAGCGTGTCTACGCAGGTTGCATCCCACACCAGCACCCGTCCCATACTCCACGGAACCAGAGACATACCATCAGGTCTCTTGCCGTCAGTTCTGGATATGCCGGTCGGCTCTAAGAGAGCCGGCACACCAACTGACGCAAGAGACCGTCGGATTATGTCATTGAGGGCAGTATGTCTTGAGAACGCACCTGTCCATACCTACTATATGTAGCTATAGCTTTTCTGCGTTGCTAACGGAACCGACTACGTACTGGTACATATATTTTTTTTAAATCACCGTCTCGTATCATTTAGGACCGGCTTTGATTCTGGTCTACTACCGCAAACTTAAAATTTCGTTTTCGAGGTTTTGTCTCTGCCACTCAAACGTAGGCGTCATTAGAATAACAGAGACAAATCCTCGTACCTAATTTGTGGATTTGTGGAGTACCTTAGTTGTCTGTTTCAATACCCAAACTGACCTTATAGAATTCTCACCATTCTCACCTAAGCATGACGCGTTCTCATTTTCTGTCACAATGGGAGAAACTAATTGCTATTTCTGCACCGTTCGTCCAATTCCCCGTTCGTCCGTTTCTCAGTTCGTCAATGACATGGTTCGTCAATTACTCTATTCGTGTGGTAGGTACCCATTTCATCAATTATCCAGTTCGTCTTGTTCCGTGAAAAGCATGAAATAAGCTTCCGCCGTATAAGATTCAAAGTCTTGGATTCTACCTCTCAATACGTTGCGGTATATGTTCTTAAAGCAAATTCTGCCTCAATTGTTAGAGGATAAAGTAGGTACTGTTCCATATCTGTGCTCTAAAAAGGCGCGAACTTAGAATGTGCCCAAGGGACCCCTGCGGGCGACTTGTGGCTCTAAACGAGAGTTTTATTTGAATTCCTTGCATAAGGCCAGCGGAAATGTACCGGGAACTTTTTATATGCTGGTGTATACTGCAACCTTGTAAATAAAAGTTCATAGTTGTGAAATACACTATTGTGCTAAGCTTTTAATCAACATGAAAAAAATACCAAAACAAATGGGCCGCCTTCACATTAATGATACCAGAATTCAGTGTAAATGTTTAGTGTTCCATAGTAAAGTATAAATTTAAACTTGGAACTATAAACAAAATACAGGATCGTGCCCAGAAGGAAAATATATTGCCATATATGCGCATGTCTAAGCAAAATGAACAATACGAGATATAGATACAGTAACACGCTCTTGACCAGTGATATTGACCAGTTAAAACAATATAGGTACTCTCAAAAAAAAAGTTCAAATATTTCTTTGAATATTGCGGTCGGAGGTGTCATCTCTACTATACTTCGTTTTTTTAAGATTAGAATTATCTGTCAAACGGGTGAACAAAGAAGCAGTGGTCGTAAACCTTCCTTCTTCGATTTCGGCCGATACCACTGAATTTCTCGGAACCTTTGTACATACATATAATTACATATTTACCGATAGCTGAACGCATAATTTTCACATTTATTATTAATTTGTTGACAAACCTGTATTAAAAAAAGTTATAAGTGTTTTATAAGCAAGATGACGGCAATTTAGAAAAAAGTTTTTGTTTAGTGCTTGGCGGTTTTTAACTAAGTATTTTTTATACATTTGTAACTCATATCGTACCGATTTTACATTTACTGAATTCAATGAAGTTTACAGTTTAAAATTTAACAATATTTGCATATTTAATCTAGCTTACAGTATGCACTCCCAGTACTTTTAAAAGTCATGCATTTAAGGATTAAGACTATCGGTATAAAAGCGGACACGGTGTCATTAGACTGAGCAGATGATAATAGTAAGACATCCCTACCCATTGGCAACGTCATTTAGTATTTGTCGCTATTATAGGCGGCTTTAATCTGGGACGCTCTAATATAGTTTGAATTTGGTAACAAATTAGAAAATAAAACTCAGGTGACATACCTACATAGTTTTATTCACTGTCAGTGGAAGAGTCCTCGGGGACTCGGAATCACCAAAGTTTATTATAAAATTTTCCACTATCTACTTAATTTCATTTAAAAACTTGCTTTCTTTTAAAATATTGTATACCGTAGCCAACGATATAATAATAATAATAATATATTCTTTATTTCAGAGTTAAATACTCCATAGTTGTTAGTAGGGCTCCCGATATACGTACTATTCGCCGAACCGTAGCTCCGTGTTTCTTAACCCCGGCGGTACTAAGATCACGAATTTCACAGTCCACGCCGAGATACGTACCCGAATCTTTGTTTGTATACGTATCTACGAATCTTGGCTTCGTTCTAGCAACGACTGCTCGTGGCATGGATCCGGCCGGACCAATTACTATGCAAACAAATAAGGCCTACTATTGAATAACAGCTTGTCTTTAAAGTGCGTATTGAGTATTATACTCTGAATCGGGACGAACGGTATTTTATTGATTAGACTTGCATTTTTCGTATCGATTTATGTTATAGAATAACATGGTAGGTACTGTGTTCTATACAACAAGCAACGGTGTTATTTATGGATTGGAAAAACGCCTCTGAGCTGTCCAAAGAATGTGCAGCTGATTTTGCCGGGTCCCTTATAATTATTACATATTTAATCATAATTAATGTTAAATTAAGCCCTTTAAGTGTGAATTTAATAGTTTAAGTCGTATATTTAATGTAAATATAAAAAGTGAAGTGGTTTAGTGACGTTTGCTAGTGTGTTGCATTAACTCGAATTTGTAACCGTCACAGGTTATAAATTTGAAATCTATGTTAGTTTTTTGTCTTATCTCTTTATTTTACTCGGTAATTTACGCCAATTTCGCTTTATTTAGTAAAATA
>JALPQI010023988.1:0-14530 GCA_025490895.1 Thaumatotibia leucotreta | reverse complement strand
ACCACACTCCGTAAATGGGTTAGGTTAAGTTAGAACTGCGACCAAATTAGATTAGGCGTAAATAATTATATCAGTTAAGTTTCTACAGTAGATGATACTTAACAAACAATGTGTAATTTGACGAACATAAATCATGCGTAAATAAGGGAAAGGCAAAAATAACACATAAACAGAAAAACTGATTCATGTAACGCCCTTTAGTCGAAGCTTACGATAATATACAACTTAAAGTTGTTTTTATATTATGTGTAATGTTAATGTTGTTTCTATTGACAAAGTGACAGGTGTAATTTAGTTAATGGCTTTGCTGTGTGACTACGGCATCGTTTGTCAGCCGTAATATTCAAATGGTAGGTACGTTCAGCTTAAAAAAACATGTTAACGATATTGAGCCTCGTGCCTCGAGCGTACGTTCGAAAAAGTATACATATTATTAGGCGAGACTGTATTAAGGACCTGCCAGGATAAAATCTACCTATTTGTTAAGGGTATTTAGTCAAAATGGTAAACAAAAAGAATGATTAATGACGCTGTACGTAATTTAAGCTGTAACGGTAAAACGGATGTAATTCAGCTATTTTATACATTTCATACCACGAATATATTTCTCGTGCTGTAATGTGAACCCTGGGCTTTCAGCGCCACTCTCTCGAGACTCTACATCTAAGTTACGGTTAAGTTAGAGCTCATGCACGTTGGAAGAGCCTCTAGTGGCGCATTCTAAGAGGCGTGGGGTACAAATGCAGTGTTAAAATTTCACATTTAGATTTTCGAGTTCGTGTTGGCACAAAACTATGTGACTACCAATAATCTCCTTACGCAGCTTTTTATCGAGTTACTTAACATGATTATATCATACTACACATACATATTTCTGATTTATTAGAATGCACTCTATCACATAATTCAGTTCGTAAAAATAAAAATAGAGAAACAAACTATGAAAAGAGTTAATAGAAATCAATGGACACAAGCTTTGCGCCACACCGCATGTGACTATTGAATAGAAAGAGTAAAAATGTCAACTGGAAAATATTTCATGAAAAGAGGAGGGCACGACTTGTGTCGGGCTCATATCACGTACACTACCTGCCTTGGAAATGCACGAAATAAAACACTGAACAAAGAATACGAGCCCGCAGTGCAATCGTAAAATAGCCTGCAGCGAAAAAGTCCATGAATTCACTTTGTTTAAACCTGAACATAGGCTGAAAAAAAATCTATCAGCCACTTTGCGAAGTGCGACGCCGAGCTGTCAATTAACCGTATTAATTAGTCAAGTTTCGCGCCAAAATAACCGCCATTAAATATTCAGATTTGGAAGTGCAGTACCGTGTCGCTGCAGTTGCAAGAGCTCTCATGCTGTCAGGACTTGCATTTGGCTTGTCGGTGAAATGAACATGTCTGGGTCGTGGCTCCAGGAATAGCGTCGAACGGGACAGGTCAAACGGAAATAAAGCAAGCTGCACTCAGCGAAGTTTGGACATGTCTGATAGCTTTACTGGCGGCTCGTGAATAAAATACTTGCTATTTCTGTCTGCCTTTTTCATTCCGTTTCGAGCTCTGTTGCAATCGTCATCCATGCAATGCAAGAGTGCCGTACGAGCTATTAACGGCGTTTTTCATTTCACATTTAAATTTCCATCACTATTAGAGTGAATGTACGTAGTTCCATTACAGTTGTCGTGTCTCTCGAGCTCCGAGTAATATGCGCCTAACCCCTTTTCCTTTCAAGTTTCTCTTTTTATCTACAAAGAACTTTATTTACTTGGATATGAACGCGTTAAAATAGCGCGAAGTTTATTAGTAAGTAAAAGTGGCGCCCAACGTGGGGCAGATTACATTTGCCTAAAATACGATGCAGCTGGCTTCTGTTTCCACCGGGCGAACTCAAAACATCTGCTCGAGATTTAATTATTTTAGGTTGCATAATCTTAAGCCCTCCCTTTGTATGACTTTACGTTCACTTGAATATTTTATTTCTTCAGACATTAACTGTGTATTTATAATGGAAAAAATTCAATATAATTATGCACATTTAACAAACGTTTGTTGAAAGTGTTGTCAAATTCCTCTGACTGGTCATGAATTGACTCTCATTCAGCAATGTCTCATATTACTGGCCAAGTTAGTCAGCACTGCCTTTCTGTGGAGGATATTATTGACTGAATTCTAGCATGCAATATGACAGTTTTAATCAAGATACTTCAAAATTTAAAATAAAACACAATGTCAAAATACAATAAAAATAAAATTATATGTACCATTAAAGTTCAAATAGTTGCTGTATTTACATACTTATTACCTGTCAATGCAAGTACAGTATAGGGCAGCGCACGACAGTGTCAAATAGGTCTTGGTATTGAATGTTATGTGCCCTCAAAACAAAACAAAATCTAATATGTCCAAAAACATGTCGTGGAAAAAGTTTCATGTTAAGTGACTGACGCGTTGTTGTACAAGAGTACAAAAACAGTTAAGAATTGTATGTAAGTACATAGTTTTATTGGGAAGGTCGATGCTATAAGAAATATATGAAACCGGACGTTTTTATTGTGTGGCAGTAAAACGAACAAATTTGCATCGGGAATCGAACCAGACACTTTCTAAATCGACGATCGTAAAGCGATCCCGCACCCGGTCACCGGGTTCATGAATAAAATGTTACAACGTGCTGCCGAGGAAAAACATGAGAAACTGTGGCCAACTGTTAAAATATTAAGGCTGCGCTGCATATCGGATTATTTTTTCATTTGGACTCTAAAAATGTAGGTCCATATGTATTTTGTATGTCGGCACTGCTGGTTCAACGTACGAAAAGGATGTACCTAGGTGAAATTTTTATTAAGCGGCCCTCACGCACATCGCTGGAGCACCCGGTATGAAACGGAGGTCGCTGTCATGTGAGAGGTTTGTTTCATGTGCAAATATTTGTCTTCAACGTAAATCCTCTCGCGAATCCCTCATTTTAAATTTTGGCCTACGACGACCGAGTTATTTTGGCAAGTCTTAAATTTTTTGTGGAAACGTGTTTTACCTTAACTTCTGTATTGTCTTGACGAAAGAAAGGAAACTACAGTGGTTTTCTGCATGCCATAATTGTCAGAATGACTTAGTTTTAACGATATTAGTAAGTAGGTAGGTTTGCGATATTAGTAAGTAGGTAGGTTTGACGCAAGTTAATATATCGAAAGTTTTAGGTATTAAAATAATTGTGTAAGAATTATCTTTCTGTAAGTGCCATCTTAAAGGAGTCAATTTTTTTTTGTGTTTAATCTGTTGCATCTAAAAACGAGATCTACATATTGAATAGGCAAGGAGAAAACCACATGAAGAGTGTTGCGCAGTAAACATTATGGTACTGCAACAATACTACTCCCCATTTTTTTA
This sequence comes from Thaumatotibia leucotreta, assembly GCA_025490895.1. NCBI lineage: Eukaryota > Metazoa > Arthropoda > Insecta > Lepidoptera > Tortricidae > Thaumatotibia > Thaumatotibia leucotreta. The sequence goes on along the minus strand of JALPQI010023988.1, from coordinate 11,140 downwards.
AACATACACGGCTGCACACTAAATGAATGTCGAGGTCGCGGTACGTCGGAGTCACGTTCGGGCAATATTTGCTCGATAAAATTCAGCAACTGTGGAGGCATTGCAGCGTTTTTCCCTGCCTGCCAAAAATTATTGCTAATTTTAACACAACAACGCTTAGGTACAAGAAACCATCCATGCAATAAAACTACCAAGTTAATATAGTGCATATTAATGATGTTTAGATATTTCTAATTTAATAAATCGAACTCTTTATATTATTATGTAGGTACGGTTCGTGATAAACGCCTGAACGGGTGGTTTTTGTTTTGTTAATAAATTTATACCACAATAGTCAAATATTTATATAGTAACTTAAGTAAAACATTAAAATTATATTATAAATTAACTTACAATATTGAAGTAAAAAACTAGATCTTAAAAGTAAACTTAATTAAAAAAAAAACAAAATTATATAGGTACATAAAAATATTTTGGCAATAATACCCGTCAATATCAGCTTCTTAGCGCTTCCGGTGCAAAGGTGTCCATAAAGTCAAATTATATGAATAGGTACTTTGGACATTGTACAGGCTATCTATATTTTTTGTTAAGATTAAATGGGTTATATAATGCTCACGGAAATGTTTCAGCACTTTGGTTTACCGCTACAGGTACTTAGCGTATAAACTTGGTTTATTACTGTGACAAAGAGTCATAAAAACTCCAACAAAATTGAATTTAAAATCAGCTTTAACACGGCGCAAACAACGCGGGTCTGAGTGAAATTATGCCGATGAGGGTAATTCTGAAGTTGATATATCACCAGAGGACATTTAAAATCCTGTGAGTGGACACGGCATTATGTAGATATAAATGTGGCTGAATAATGTAATTAAGGTATGTGGAAACAAGTTCAGGCTATTTTCCGGCTTTGCTAGTGGCCAAAAGTAGCTCGTCGCCCGCGGCGTGCGGTTTCCAAGTCCAGGCGTGGATCCAGGATTTTCTTCAAGGGAGGTATTATACCTCAGGTATGTATCGACTTGACATGATAGTATTTTATACCGGAATCTATTTATTCAATTGAAGGGATGTTTACAAAAACAACATAACTAGCATTTTTTCCAAATTTGAGTTTTTGATGTCATACTGTTCGTCATCAAAGGAGCTACAGAATGTGAAAAAAAAATTGTCTAAAAACTTTCCCGTTTGGCAAAAAAATGGAAAATATTTTATTTCCCATACTAAACTGCACTAGAAAGTGTCCAATAAAACTGCAGCATTAATACTCAGAGTAAACCATATTCTAAATCGACTTATAAAATGGGGAATATTAGCGTATACGACGATTTTTTTTCTATAAAATCAAGTTTTGCACAAAAACAACGTAACTACTCAAGATTTTACAAAAACAACGTAAGTGGCAAGGCTTATTTTATTTTTTCCATGCAAAAAAGTAATGAGCCGAAACACAAATAAACGGGTAATCTTAACTTAGTGGTTATATATCGTTACCGCTTCTGAATATTAAGCTTTAATGAATGTATTATTTAAAAAGGAATTTAGTTTTATCGCTCTCCTGTAAAGTTATGCTCAATGTAGTTATGTTGTTTTTGTAAACATCCCGTCAATTGCTAAAAACAGGACCTAGGCATTCCTAGGTCCAGTGTCAGGGGGGTCAAGTGCCCCGATCGCCCCCGTTCCTTTCCTTTGCGTTCCTTTTTTATCTGTCAAGTATACTCTTTGCCTCGCAAAGTGCACGTTGATAATGATAACGATCACTAGTAATACATTTTGGTGATTCGCTTCATTCCTTCCAGTTTCGGTAACAAACAATATTATGAACTCAGAACATGACTAGCAGCCAATAATTCAGGGGTGTTGGTCACGTTGTAACAATATTTGCGGAGTGTCCTGCTTATTAAACGATTCGCAACACCCTACGCGCTCCCTTCGCGCGGCAGGCGGTAGTCATATACATCGTATGTTTTGATTATTTTTCTTAAAATTTGAACCTGATGGTTAACAAAATTAATAACATTTCTGGATAATAAATAAGTAATTTAAAATAACATAACACGAATAACATAAAAAATCCTGGCGTAGACTTTAAATTGTATTGTCTCGCATAGCAGCATGGGATCAGCTACCCGAGTGCCCGAATAATTTTATACCCTTTACTACTCGTACACCTAACCAATTAGAACTCTACTCAGAAATCATGTCAAAGTAAAGTTATAAATGAGATTGTAAGACATTTCAAACTACTTGTCATTTTGACATGGTTCTTGCGTGGCCTTACGGTTCCAATAGGTTGGCCGTCCCGAATGTATGTTAAACATACTTGTGTTCGGAAAGTGAATGCACGCAATTTGTATGGCAGGGCTGTGCTGTCAGATGTTTTCACTTTCCGCTTAGAGTCTACATAAATGTATGTTGTAGATCAATATTAGATTCAATTCTAGTTTAGTCACTTCGGCGGTTGGGTAAACAAGGAAGTTCGACGCACCAAGCTAACATTGTCTAATTAAAAAGTTGCCCACAAAATGGCCATGGCGTAGAAACGTGATAAATATTTCAGCCATTCTGTTTACAAGGAAAACCCATATTGATTATCGGAAAGTTCGAAGGTAATGTGAGAGATATATTTATTATGTATGCCTTTTAGAGAAGGTAAAAGCAAAAACACTTTATGCGCAGGATACCAGTCTCAGAGGCTACTTTTTAGGGCAGTTTGTTTTTATTCCTCTACAAGACTGATTTTATTAATTATTTACCAAATAAGTAAAAATACGTTGTGTTGTAATTATGCGTTAGCAAAAACAAATAATTTAAAAACTATTTCCAAGTAATTCACAAAAATACCACCAGTAATGGAAAGACGATATTTTTATTCTCTTAAGTTGAGAAAACAAGTCGTAAATAACGTTTATCCTGAAATTTTATCGCAAAACGTGACTATGACGGTGTTTATTTTTTGTTACCTTTATACCTACCCTGTCCTTACAGCTAAAGCTTTGCTTGAAAAAGTAATTATATTAGATATGACATTCTTATCATCTCGTGGATTTACGCAATTTGTTATGATATCTTATTTTTTCTATGTAAAATACTAAACAATATCTATATTTTCGGAACCTAACAACATAACAACATGATGAAGTGTTTGTTCCTAGTAAAATTTTCCAAAATATTTGACTCAAATTGAAACGTTTTTATTTATAAAGTGTCCTATTATTATCAAATTGGTTTAACACATCATTAAATTTTATTTATAAATAAACTACAAGTAGGTACATACAAAATAAAATTTAAAAAGTATAACTAAACTAAAACTAGATAATTTCTAAAATAAAACTAAATTAAATCTAAAACAGGCCCCTGCGGCATAGTAACCAGGACGCTGGCAGCATTTCCTCGCTGGATTGCCAAGCTAATGAATTGAGCGAGGAAGCTGCCAGCTCATGGGTCTCCCGTGGCGTCTCTGAGTCTCTTCGATAGGTCTTTGAAGAGACTCAGAGCGCTAGGACCCCACTGACCAAAAGTCTAGACGCCGAAAGGAACGAAATTAAATTCGACGCCGAGACCACTGTATTGCTGCCGCTGCCCCCACAGAGGTTCGGTGGAGATGAGACGGGGCTAGCGTGTCCACGCAGGTTACATTCCACACCAGCAGCACCCGTCCCATACTCCACGGAACCAGAGACATACCATCAGGTCTCTTGCATTCAGTTCTGGATATGCCGGTCGGCTCTAAGAGAGCCGGCACACCAACTGACGCAAGAGACCGTCGGATTATGTCATTGAGGGCAGTATGCCTTGAGAAGCGGCCCGCACTTAGTCTACAGGATAGTCCGTGGTGTCCAAGAAGGTCAACGTCGATTCCACAGGGGCAACAATGTAGGGCGCAGACCGGGACCCCGAGGCGAAGAGTAACTGAAATTTGAAGTGTTTTAGGATCTAAAAAAGTACCAGTATTTGGGGAGGGGTGCGCTCGGAGCCAGTGCCCAGGTTCCGTGGCTTCCTTTCAATTGTTTTACGTTTTAGTTACTTAGGCTTTTTACAAAAAGATACTTTGTAAGAATATACATATAGCCTATTCATTCTCAGTTGTCTTAATTAGTAAACAACTTTCGAACATCCAAATACACGTTTTTGCTCTAAAGTGCCATACGTATTTGCCTGTACCAAAATACCCGAGTCCGTATTTTGTGCATCCGTCCGTAGTGATCATTTCTTAATTTTTAACCAAGGAAACAACAGTTTACGACAGAAAATGTACTTTTAGGTTAGAAAGTTGTTTACCAAATAAGACTTGTGACAACTCAGGATGAATGGACCGAAAGGTAGGCAGAATAATCTACGCCACATTTGTACGTAAAAAAAAAAAAATCAAGTTCATTTTCACCAATTAATATGTAGCTTCATGTATAAATAATATCAAACAGACAAACCTAACACTTATTATAATTATATTTTATAAATAATTAACGAGTCTTACTTGGTGAACAACTTCGTTTTTGAATTATAATTATTTTATAAAATAAAATATAGATACAGAAAATCTCTTTAACAGCATTTAATCAATGATCTAAGTAGGTATTATGATCTAGTAAAAGATAACAATAACAATTTTACAATTACCAGTGAACCTGTGTTCTGTACGCGGGCTATGAAAAATAAAGGCCAAAGGTTTTTCATCGCTAGATAAAGGCTATTCAGGGGACAAAACGCTGTTCTTGTTATAAAAGGCAGGCGTAATAAACATTACGGTTCAACTTTAACCTTTTGTGATGTAGCCAAACATGCTAATGATGAAATATTGTAGTAATAAAGGATGACTCACGCTACGCCATTTTGTAGGGAACCCGTCCGAGTGACGGTCGCTGCCGACTAGCCGAGTCCCAGTGTAATTTTGTAAAGGTCTTATCCCAGGTGTCTGAGGATCAACTGCAAACCACGATAGACATGTTGCCTTTCTTTATCTCGTGTATAGTTGTATGTGTGCGATAGGGAGGCAACACGTCAATCGATTTGTGTGAAATGTGTAAAGCTACCAGCTATCACATCTACCTTCACTTCACTTATCCCAGTCCTATTTTTCTGACTGTCAGTCGTATGCTCAAAAAGGTACATAATGTATATACTTATGGTACATGATGATGTGGGTTAAACACTACATAATAGTAATACTGTTACCCTTATATCCCGCGGTCTATGAAAAGCAAGGGTAAAACGAACTATGATGGATTACCGGCAGCCATGCTTGCCGTTGTGCCCTTGTGCACGCTACGAAACGATTGACCTGTAAATTTACTTACTAATTAAATGGGAAACTATGTTAACGTCAATAAAGCTGAAATGTGATTATAAATAGAAAAATTAGTTTAAGGCACTGGTCTTACCGCGAGCTACTAAGCTATAAACTATCGGCTATAAACACGAATAAAAAATACGCACTTCCGTGTAAAAAAAAGAGACAAGGCGAAACTCGCCCTGCTATCAGCTATCACCGCCGGGCGAGTATCGCCGTGTCTCTAGTTGATTCATTTTATAGCTGAATTTAAATATAGAATACGATGCTGGTGAAAAAGCCGTATACGCACGTTTTTATAATGCCTTTACAATTTAATAACCAAGGTAGAATTTAGTAAGTAAGAACCTACAAAGTTTGTTCATTCGTAACTGATTCATTCTAAGTATTTGAACAGGGGGTAACATCGGACTTACAATAATGAAACGGTTAATTGAATACTGTTCGATAAGTAATTTAATTTATGCTATGGCACTTACCCGGGTAACCCGGATAAGAGCCGGTCGTAATTTATTACCAGTTGTCGGTGATTTAAAGCTTTCCGGTTATACGGCTCAAAAATATTTAAATATTAATGCATGGGTCGTTTTTGAGATGATAATTCCGAAATAAATTAAAGGGCCCATTTTTTCTTTAATGAATATAATACACCGTGGGCTATTTAAGCCCGATCGCTTTAAACAGTGTAGGTACCTATTCCCGACCACATTTAGAAACTATAATAGTATCATATAAACTTTTCTGGATATCGCCTAATTTCAGAGTTCTTACCAATTGAAAAAAACATATTTTCTGATTGTACTCAGTACAACAGGTCTTTTTGACGGCGTTGGTGCCACTATGTCTCACTAACCTCACTTATAGATGTCAAAAAGTGAGAAATACAACCTTAAAAAATTAGGTTTTTTGTAAAAAAAAAAACGTTAACACTCATTTTAAGTGCCAGTTCTATGAATAACATTTACTTTTTATGTTAAAATACATTTAAAAATGAGAAAACTCATTTTATATATTTTTTTTGTTTGTTTTTACTTACATCAAAAATTGTTCCGAAAGCCAGTAAGGTTTCTAAAAACGCACCAACCTTTAATTACTTACGTAGCTCCATAGCATATTTTACTGATTCACAAGAACATTTTAAGATAAAATTTCACATTTATCACAGTCGTTCTCAGCAAAATGAATCCCGCATCTCGGAAAATGAAAATTTTTCAAATATCATTCCTGGAATGTGCACAATGAGCAACACAGCTATTACGAGATGTGATTCAATTGGAAGGAAAGTATTGTACAAACGGAGAACTGGCCAGTGGTAGACTTTATCCCCATGTAATAAGATTCACGTATGTTTAGTTAATTTTAACGACGGTGGTGCGGCCGGACCTAACTCATAACCAGGTGCTCGGATTTATATCCGGACAATATGTTATAAAAATCCGGCCTATTCTGTTTTACGGACCCTCTCACACGTTACGGTTTTTATTTCTCGCCTTTATTATCTTTTGGTAATGTTTGACAAGAGAGCATGGAATTACGAAATGGAGTAAACATAAGTACCTAGTCCTTAAAGACACTTTTTCTCATTTTGAGTATTTCGTAGGTACCAACTTAATTTGGATAGTCCTCGCAAGAAGCACCACCCACATAGCACTTAGTACAAGTTGCAGTACATTCTTTAAATTGCAGGAACATTCTCGAAAGTTTCCGAGAAATTTCATGATAATTTAATTGTAAATTCCCATTGATAATGTTTCCATGAGAACTTATAAAAATGTGTTACAAATAATCATTTTACATCGCAAATAAGTAAACATCGCAAATAAACAAACAGTAAATATAACTCATAACGCATGTATCTAGTACGGTCCTGGCTTGATTAGATTATTTGTTAAATTTAGAATACCTACCGAGAACATTCAATTAAAGTTTCGCAATTTATGAAACTTCTCCTCGGTACAATGCTAACCACCCACAACTTCTCTGCTTCGGTAGGTTAACTGGTAGAGAATGAGAAAGCCCTATGGCATTAAGTTTGCCTTTTGTACAGCAACGTTAAATATTAAATAAATTAAAATCAATAAATAAAGAAGGACCTTTGGTGTTATTTTTTATTTCATCAAATCTGTATGACTGATTCTATTAAATTGACTTTTCTGTCACTATCATTATTTAATTACATGATTATCAGGCGATGATATTTAAAAAATGGGAGTGAAAGGAAAATTTTATTTCAGCTTACGAGACAAAACTGTTTTCATATTCAAATCTTGAAAGATGCGACAATTAGTATAGATAAAGCACATTTTTTTTCGTTACCAAGGTGTAAGATTTCCATAGGTCATATTAGTCCACCCTCTAATAGTTTTAATAAAACTTTTTTTTTAGTACAGATTGTGCCCTTTTTTAGGTGCTAGTGCGTAAAGTGGCTCATTTTACGTAAGGTCCAAAACTTCGGAGGGCCATCTTAGTACAGTAAAACGTCGTACGAGACACGTGCAAAAAGAAAATTCGTATCTCGTTTCGAATATAATGTTTTTCGCACTTGTGTCGTAATGTAATATTTTCTAATAAACATTTATTTTTTCTCTTTGTCGATATTGTTCAGATTGTTATTGTTGACATATACTACTTATACCGATTGTTGCATTTATATACGTATATTTAGTAATAAGTTTGCTTAGATATACGATGGTGTTAATTTATTACTAGCCACTATTTGTTTGTTAACCTGTTACTACTGGTGGGAACCTATAATTGGCTGTTTGTTACTTAATTTGTATTACTACTATGTATTGTAAGCTGTTAGTTCTCCGAACAATAAATAAGTAAATAACGCGACAGAATATTAAAAAAAGTTGATTCAGCCACGTTCACATTTTAAGTAAAATAAAACAGTTTAAATAGTGTAGGTAGGGTTAGTAAACATACCTGCAAAGTTTAGTTTTGTTTACGTAGACATGAGTAGTTAGTTACAGCAACGTTCTGAGTGCACGAGTGGTGTCTCTCTAGCGAGTGCTTCACATGCAGGTCATTAGTCAAGTATAAAGGTCAGCTGCCTGATTCACAACACATTTTGTGTTTTTCTAGACACGTCCTACGACTTTAGTAGTAGTAGTAAATAACTTTATTGTACACAGAATATGTTACAAAAACAGTTATACAGAAATTTAGGTACAAAGGCGAACTTATCCCTGTATGGGATCTCTTCCAGCTAACCTTTGAGAGATTGAGTGGAGAACCGAAAGATTAGATAGACAAACTTACACGATGCACAATGAATATAAAGAATTAAAATACACTAAATTAATAGAATACAGACATAACTTTTATCAAACAATACATAGACTACCCGGGTATGTGGCTTGACCCGGGTATGTCTGAAAACTACGACCAAGACCACCGGGGGATGGGCAGCAGCATCCCTAAAGTGCGGTGGAGACACTGCGATCGCCAACCCGCATGCCAAGCGTGGCGATTATGGCAAATACCCCCCAAAATATGATAGCACAAAAAAGGCCGCGGCCCCGAGGTTCCGGCGACCCCCGGTGCCCTGGTTATGGTAGCGGCCAGGGTGCTAGCGGGGTCAGGGGTGCTAAGAATCTCCGGCAAAGATCCGGCTACCACCACCGACGACCTCTGGCCCTGGCAACTTATAACACACGTACACTGCGGACCGACGAAAAGTTAGTGGAACTGGAGGAAGGATTGAGCAAGTTGCGTTGGGACATTGTGGGATTGGCAGAAGTCCGAAGAGAGGGCGAGGACACGATAATCCTAAAGTCCGGCAACTTGCTCTATTTCCGGGAGGGCGACCAACAGTCTCAGGGAGGTGTCGGGTTCATCGTCCACAAGTCCCTCGTAAACAACGTGGTGAAGATCGAGAGTGTGTCGGCTAGGGTGGCGTACCTTATACTCAGAGTATCTGAGAGATACTCGCTGAAGGTCATACAGGTGTACGCGCCGACTTCGACACACTCCGACGACGAGGTGGAGGCTATGTATGATGATATCTCAAAAGCCATGCATAGCTCCACAACCTACTTCACCGTTGTTATGGGGGACTTCAACGCGAAACTGGGCAAGAGAGATGGTGACGAACTGAGGGTGGGGCAATTTGGGGTTGGACGTCGGAACCACCGGGGCCATCTGCTGGCTGGTTTCTTGGAGAAGGAGGGACTCTACATGATGAACTCCTTCTTTAAGAAACGCGAGCACAGAAAATGGACTTGGATGAGTCCCGACGGTGCAACTAAAAACGAGATCGACTTCATCATGTCGACGAAGAGACATATATTCAACGATGTTTCTGTGATCAGTACGGTTAAAACCGGTAGCGATCACCGCCTGGTAAGAGGCACGTTGAATATATGTCCTAAGCTAGAACGCTCGCGACTGATGAAGTCTACGCTCCGTCCTGCACTCCATCTCCAAAACCCCGAGAGCTTTCGGTTGGAACTCCAAAACCGTTTCGATTGCCTAGGCGATGATGTGGACGTATTCAACGACGGGTTTGTGGAAGCTGTCCATAGCGCTGGGTCTAAGTTTTTTAAGACCCAGCGGACAAATAAGACCAGAAAGCTCTCAGACTCCACTCAGAAGCTAATGGAAAAAAGAAGTGAACTGGTTCTACAATCCTCAGTTGATGCGACTTTATACCGGCAGCTCAACAGACAGATCTCTAAGTCCCTCAAACGCGATAAGCACCAATTCCGTACCAAGTGTATAGAAGAAGCCATCGAGCGGAACAAGGGCTCTAAAGTTTTTGCAAGGGATCTGTCTGTTGGGCAAAGCCAGCTCGCCAAATTAAAGACTGAGGATGGTAGAATCGTCACATCCAGATCTGAGCTGCTGAGTGAGATAGAGGGTTTTTATGGACAGCTGTACACGTCAACTAGCAGACCCCAAGTTGATCTAGCGGAAGACCTCAGAGCTAGACTGACCCGACACTATACAGAAGATATCCCGGACATCAGCCTGTGCGAGATTAGAATGGCTCTTGAACAGCTCAAAAATAACAAGGCGCCTGGGGAGGACGGAATTACAGCTGAGCTTCTGAAGGCGGGTGGTAAACCGATCCTAACGGCCCTTCAGAAGTTGTTCAATTCCGTCTTACTGGAAGGGAGAACGCCAAAGGCATGGAACAGAGGTGTGGTGGTACTGTTCTTCAAAAAAGGTGACAACGCTTTATTGAAGAACTACCGACCCATCTCACTTCTGAGCCATGTCTATAAGCTGTTTTCAAGAGTCATTACGAATCGTCTTGCACGCAGGCTTGATGACTTCCAGCCTCCCGAACAAGCCGGTTTCCGAAGAGGCTTTAGTACCGTAGACCACATCCATACGCTTCGCCAGGTTATACAGAAGACCGAAGAATATAACCTGCCCCTCTGTTTAGCGTTTGTGGACTACGAGAAAGCCTTCGATTCGATCGAAACATGGGCAGTACTACAGTCTCTCCAACGGTGCCAAGTCGACTACCGCTATATCGAGGTGTTGAAGTGTTTATACGAGAGCGCCACAATGTCAGTCCGACTCCAAGACCAGAGCTCGAAACCTATTCTGCTGCAGCGGGGAGTTAGGCAAGGAGATGTCATCTCCCCTAAGCTGTTTACCGCTGCACTGGAGGATGTCTTTAAGACTCTGGACTGGAGAAGGCTGGGTATCAACATAAACGGCGAGTACCTCACTCACCTTCGATTCGCTGACGATATAGTAGTCTTGGCTGAGACCTTGGAGAACTTAAGTACTATGCTCGTTGACCTCAGTAAAGCCTCCGAGCGAGTTGGTCTTAGGATGAACATGGATAAGACGAAAATCATGTCGAATTCCCATGTAGCACCAACTCCC
>JALPQI010023987.1:0-15681 GCA_025490895.1 Thaumatotibia leucotreta | reverse complement strand
AAAAGCAGATGACATAACTGACAAATCAACAATAACAAATGTTCGTACCTACATTGCTGCTCCGAGAATCTTAAAAAAAATCTGTGGGGTCTAAATTAAGAGTAACTTTAAAAAAACCTTGTAATCCATGATTACACTAATCAATCCCATGCCTGGTTTAATTGATCGCCCGTATTAGATTTACACACTGTATATAAATACCATGGGAATGCGACGATCTTTACAAAAGTCGGTCTACATAATTAATATTATTTATTTATTTATAAGGAGGATATATTAATTGAACAGAATTTAGTGGGTCTATAGATTGAAAGTCAATGTCAGTCAGGTCGGCCATTAGGTCGACTTTCCTAATAATATAAGATTTGTCTTTTGATAAAAAAAATGCCAAGGCCGAAGATTGTGATTTTATAACTAAGAGATTGATCTACCTCACCTCTATAGTAAGCCATATTAAAATTATTATAAATACAATACAACTACACATGTATTGCTTACGTTTAAGACGTCCAATTTTTCTAGTGAGAGGTTTAAAGTGTCCCGTTTAATTTTAGATACTTTTTATCGGAATCATGTTATTGAGAATACTTAATCCGATTACTCCAAAATGACGCTGATCCGTGTATGACCACCCCTTTTGAAATCGTTTTATAACATTCCGTTATTTCCTGTAATTTACTTAAAAAGCAACGGTAAATTGCAACCTTACGGCTAAAGACTGATTTTTTAGCAAGAAAATATTTTATGATTGGAATGCGACCTTAAGTGTTGTAAAGACTTCCGATTACGATAAATTTAATTGCCTTTCTGATGAAATGTGAGATGCGACCATATAATCCTATGTTATTTCATTGTAAACCTTGTTATACTGTATATACAGATATCACAAGTAAGTTTATAGGCAAAAAAGGCCCTTAGATACCCCGCAACATTCAAAATTAAATTCACTTTTTATGAACATTTCAGATGTCATATACATGATAAACATAATTATGATGTTAAATCATTTGAAGTAGATTATGATTATAAACGTAAGAGGTAACCGGTGAAATATTTGTCCAGGTTTATTTCAAAATTAAATAGGTACTGCCAAAGAACCTGTAATTGTCCGTTCTAAAACATATCCACTGTTCAATAAAATGTTTCATGTCATGAAAATGCGTAAATTTTTATGTAGTCTTTTCTATAATGTACCATTCATTCTGTTCATTTTACATCCGTGTATAGTGACGGGTAATCAACTGCGGAACCCTACACTAAGCAAGATCCGACAAGCTCTTGGTCGCTTTTTAATACAATTATCTCTCGAGTTTACAATTTGAAATGGAAAAATTTTGTTGAAAATGCTTAGAATACATTGTCTACATTATAGTAAGCTTTCACGCGGCAACAAGCCTTAGAAAGACCGCATCCAGCTTTCAATAGCAGATAATTACAAAGCAATTAGATGCAATGAGGGTAGGCACTAGGCATCCGACTCTGCGTATCATGGGTATACGAGAAAATTATTTCATACTTAACAACTCCTAACCACAACCTTAAACAAATTAGCCGGACGGATTAAACAGGCCGATGGTGAATGCTAAACATTGTTATTCACTTTATTAGATAATACTATTTTATATTTATTTTTAGTTTTGTGTTAATAATTCAGCACACAATAAATGTTGCTGTTCAATAGAAAATCACGTTGAAAACTTTTTTGCGGTTTTATGCTTATTATTAATTTCATTGATACCAAAAAAATAATAAAATTATTGTGATGAACAAACGATCTTATGAAGATCGCCGGGAGACGGTGGCTTCCAACCGGTGTATGTGGAGCTCCAAAGGGAAAACATGTTCAGTAGTGGACGTCTTATGGCTGAAATTATGATGATGATGATGGTTGCAATTTACTGTTTAAGTATTGATACAAGACTAATCACGAGTTATCTTTTTTTTTATAGATTTAGTAACAAAATGGATGCTGTTTTTACTGAAAATGCACATCATCTAAGGATGCTTATAAATAAAAACACGTTATAAAAAAGCAAAAGTAGCAAAAGCATTATGTAAGTATTAAAAAAGGAATATTCGGTCAGTAGGTACTGAGAAAAACTTAACATAGTTTATCTTAATCTAATAATATATAAATAAACAATCTTATAATATTAATTAGATTTAGTTGCTTTGCAATCGGATACCATCTACATTTCCTTATCAAAACCTAATTTATCTTGACCGTAAGCGAAACCAACATGTTTGAAGTTCCATGGCTTAATGCTTTATTTCAAGTATGCAGGCCATTTATAGATGACTTAGGATACCGACGAGATAGTGTAGACAATCTAATAGTATCGTGTTTAATTTCAAACTTGTATGTCTGAACCTTTTTTGATCCAGGGGATGTTTATGTACACCTTTTGTAGACCAGTCGATGTTCCTAAATTACATGACCACGATTATAAAATAAAATAAAAATTTAAGCATTTACCATATTTCACAATCACTCCAAACTTAATGACAATATTTTTACACCACATAATAACAAATAATTTAATACATTAATCAAACAAAGCTGTAGTGGACAAATTTAACATTTTTAAACTTTATTTTTTTCTTAATACCTATATTGTGCATATTTATGTCTTGAACGTAATGTGGCAGACCACCAAGATCTTTATAAAAAGCAGAAGTATTAGTTCATTACCTGGAAACCCATTATCCAACCCCGGAAGATATTTCCCTGGTTCATTGAAAAGTACAGAAAAAAATGTTCACATCACGATTAATATTCCAAGACGGACCAGCTGTAATTGGACTCGAGCGTGTGAAAAGATACGTCATCGAGGGAAACAGCGCTTAGATGTAAGGAATAAGAAAACGATTCGAGTGTACGATAGTATAAACTGTGGTAAAGCATAAAGCAGTGCAAGTGGGCGTGGCCCATATAAATAATGACAATTCCTGGGCGATGATTTCTAACGCTGGCGATAGGAATATAAATATAATTCAAAATGCTTTACTGTTTCAGGGGTTACACATAGATTGTCTGGTATTTGACTTCTATTCTGGACTTTATTTATCGCCCATAAATATCATAGATGTGAAGATAAGAAGGTTACTTACATTTAGTACATTTGTTTGTGGATGGTCGATATAATAGTTAGTGTACTATTTACAGTATAAAACTTATCAGTTTTTATACTAAGTAAGAGTGATTAGATATTTTTCAAAGGGTCTTAGTTTACTTCAAGTTACAAATTCGTTATGATCAACGCACAAAAGCGGTAAATGGGATAAACAACAATTAAGACAACCTCTTGGGATGAACTATAAAAATAATGAGCGGAGAACAACATGTTATCCGTGCCGACATTTTATAGTTCCCGGAAGAGATCGCTTAAGATTTGGAGCGATAAATCTATAAGGGTTCCGTTTTTGCCATTTTGGCTACAGAACCCTAAAAAGAACGATTTCGTCCACATGACGGTATTGTACTCACCGGTCATTCCAATGTTCCGCGATTTCTAGATAGTAACACATATTTTCTGTGGTTAAAAATCCGGACATCTGGCAACACAGTTGCTTAACGTATGCGGAGTGAAATTTGCACAAATTTTGAACAAGTAAAAACAAAATAAAAAAATTAAATTTAACTTGTGTCTCAATGCTAAATTAATTTGTATACAATTGTTAATTAAATTGCATAGTTTTGTCGGGTTTGGCATCTTTCTTTAGAAATTATGGCCAATTGAGTAGAACAATGTCGCACAACTGCATGTATTTTCCACAAGACACATTTGCTAATAGCCCACCTAACGAAGACCAAAAGCTGCCTCTCGGGGGAAATAACTCGTGTATAAGCGAATTTTGGCATAGTTGTAGGGAATGGTGGTTTAAACCACATACTAAAAGTACTGGTGGTTAGGGGTGGAGCTAACAGGGGGAGAGGGGTGTAAAGGTCCTTATTTTTAATTTTTCGTAAATAACTCGTAAACCGTGGCTTATAGCAAAAAATGTTCTAGTACATAAGTAATCTACATAAAATTCTCTACAAAAAAGACATATGCATGATTCCTCAGGGATCAATGTGTCATGAGATAAGAAAGCAAGAAGATGGACACTAAAGAAATAAACACGTTTGTTTTAGTAGGTATAGCACATACAGGATGTTCGCGAGCATTCCAAAAGATTTTAATGTTCAATTCCTAACTATATTTAGAGTCTTAAATGTTATATAAAATTTCCTGGATTCGGCTTGGTTTCAGAGATAATCAACCTTTTTTTCGAAATAAGTTTTTCGACGTAACTCGTCATAAAACTTATTTTTGATTGCAATACTACCACAATGTGTTTCAATATTACCACACCTTTTGCCTGGCAATCAAAAAATGGGAATAGACTTTACGAAATAAACCGTCCCTAAAAAAATATTCAAATAAATAATTTTAACAGATTGATGTTGTGATAAAAAGTACTGGAAATGTTAAAAAGTATTCAAAATGTGTAAAAAAAAGAGAAAAAAAAATTTTTTTTTGGTGGTATTTCACATTAGGTCTCATAATATTTTTTGTTTTGTTTGATGTCTAGAATACATGGTTAAAATCTTTTGACGATGATTATAAGAATATCTTAGATTTAGAAGATAATTAGGAATTTTATTTTTGCAAATAAGTATACAGGGCGCGAACATTCCAAAACATTTTAAGTATGCATTCTAGATATCAAAATAAACAAAAATGATTATAACACCTAATGTCAAATAACACCAAAAAAAAAATTTTTTTCTCTTTTTTTTACACTTTTTGAATACTTTTTAACATTTCCAGTACTTTTTATCATAACATCAATCTGTTAAAATTATTCATTTGAATATTTTGTTAGGGACGGTTTATTTCGTCAAGTCTATTCCCATTTTTTGACTGCCAGGCAAAAGGTGTGGTAATATTAAAACACATTGTGGTAGCATTGCAATCAAAAAGAAGTTTTATGACGAGTTACGTCGAAAAACTTTTTTCGAAAAAAGGTTGATTATCTCTGAAAGCAAGCCGAATCCAGGAAATTTTATATAACATTAAAGACTCTAAATATGATCAGGAATTGAACATTAAAATCTTTTGGAATGCTTGCGAGTATCCTGTATGTACTATACCTACTTAAACAAACGTGTTTATTTCTTTATTGTCCATCTTCTTGCTTTCTTATCTCATGACACAGTGATCCTAGAGGAAACATGCATAAACCTTTTTTGTAGAGAATTTTATGTAGATTACTTATGTACTAGAACATTTTTGCTATGAGCCACGGTTTACGAGTTATTTACGAAAAATTAAAAATATGGACCTTTACACCCCTCTCCCCCCCTTTAGCTCCACCCCTAACCACCAGTACTTTTAGTAAGTGGTTTAAAACACCATTTCCTACAACTATGCCAAAATTCGCTTATACACGAGTTTTTTCCTCTGAGTTTCCTTTGTTTGGTGTACTATAAGGCCAAAATCGACGATGATTCTGATTTTTTAGAAGAAGGCAAGATTTGAAACACTGTTTTATAAAAATCTCGCATTCTTTTCGTTTCCAATAAATGATATTAGAAACCCTAGTGTAATGTAACAATTTGGCTACAGCCACTTTTCAGAAAGAGCTCGAATAAAGGAAATTACGTTAACCCGAATCACAAAATCGAGCAGGGAGCTCAGAAATACTTCTAAATATGACAACAAAATTGATGAAAAACATCCTCAAACCATGGGCATTACGAAACATAAACAAAGAGCAAGCCTATCAACACGGAAAATAAAAATAAACAACTTTGAAAATATGACTTCGCCATTTGATCAAAAAGTGTAAAAAACACTGCTTTTTCAGTAACGGATGTCACGGTGAACGACTTATAGCTAATTTCAATTAAATATTTTTAGCATAATAAGCAAGTATCAATAGACCAATTAACAAGAATATGAAATATAATGAGCAAAGGATTTTTATTTAAAAAGTTTTCCTACAGAAGATAAAATTAGAGGCAAGAAAAATGCTAACATTTGTTTTTTCGACATCAATGGATAAAGTATCATAAAACTAAAGTTATACACTTTGGATTCAAGTAGTTTTTATCTTGCATGAATACTTGTTAAAATCGATATTAAAAAACGTACATGTTCAAGAAAATAATAATGATATCATTTATTTAATATAATATTAAACTTTGTGCAGATTTCATTCCGCATACGTTATCTACGATTTGCCATTTTCTGATCTTTAGAATAATGTAGTATTAAATAAACAGAGCACTCACGGTAAGAGTTATATTTAAGAATGCGCGTATTACGGTGTTGGATAGTAAACGGAAGCTTGTCAACGCGACCGGCCATTTAATGACTGCTGGGTGTGATCATGTACTTAATAAAGCGGTAAAGTCGCTTAAATGGTGTAATTAGATAAACTAAGGTGAGAGGTGAACTCAAAGATAAATAGCCAACTTCCGTGCGAGCGACTTATGAGCGAGTTATATAATTACGCATAAGAGGTTCGATTGTGTGTAAGCACTTACACTCAAACTATCAAATAATGGTGATGATTGCAATTCGTAAGTAACTACTACAATAAAATAGCGACTAGGGCGGGTTACCATTTATAAAATCGACTTGTGTCATTACTGTTATGTTTTTAAAAATTGCCAGATAATTTAACATTGTAAGCGAAATTGCATGATATAATATATAAAATAAACAAAATAGCCATTATCATTTTTGGAATCAGCAGGTACCAAATTTAAATTATGTTTTTAAGTAGCGTCATTTCATAAACACTTAGATATATCTAGTATCCTTTTTTGGAAGACTCATTTAATAGACACTTAGTAATCGTTTGAATCACGGCATACAACAAAAGTTGGAAAGTAATGTGTGTCTTGTCAGCCTCCGTAGCTTAGTTGGTAGTGACACTGCCAACGAAGCTGGAGTTTTCGAGTGTGGATACCGGCAAGGGCATTTAAGTGTTAATATTTATTCCTTGGTCATGGTTGTTTTCTATCCCCCTTATTCATAAAGGTCTCCTAGCCTAGCGAGCGGCTAAGTATTGTTTGTTCCTTTCCGTCATATAGTAATATTGAAAAGACCAAAAGGGACAAACGATAATTAACGGCTTGCTAAGTTAGGAGACGTATATGAATAAAGGCGTATGTACAGGGTGAACGATATGAAGTGTTACCAATTTCAAAGGACTGCGATTTTTTGTTGCACCAATTTATTACTATAAATAAGAAAAAACAATAGATTTTTTTTATATTTTGTGATTCTTGGTCTTCAAATGGTAAAAAAATATTTTTTCGCAGCACGTTTGTGATCCAATGGTAGTGGTATGTGGTATGTGCCAGTGAAATACGATCGCTTTCTTCATTGCATTTATACTACCATGTTTAATTATAATTACTCTCACCTTTCTCTTCAAAATAGACCAGATAAAAAGTCCGTAACTCACTGCACTGGAGAAATGACACGTGAAATTCGGTTTTCAGCCATTTTTGGTTCTTATGAGCTTTATAAGCCGAAGCTAAGAATCGTTCTTATGTTTGCGGTCCCAAATGCGTTTGCGTGCTTAAGACTTCCATGGGGTGTCCAAAACATATTTTCTATAATAAGCTGTTATTACTTTGACACCAGACTTAATAACATCTACTTGGTAACACTTCATATCGTTCACCCTGTATATATAGGTATCTATCTAAGTATTATGCCTATTGTCGCTTGGGTACTAAGCCACAGCACAAACCTTTATTGAGCTTACCGTGAAACTAGATCGATATAAGACTGTCCCAAGGTATTAAAAAAAATGTGTCATCAAACTGATCTCTAGACAGAGGCGATGAGTACCACAGCAAATAAAAGTGTCGCCGCGACGTCGATAGCTGTTATCATAAGAAAATGTCATGAATAATCATGAATATCATGATCCAACGACAATTACCTACCAACTTTACTGTCTCACTCTGCCTGATAATCGTAAAACTTACAGCTTTGTAATAGAGGCTAGTCGTGAGGCTAGTCTACATTATGCTGCATCGGTAATGAATATGTATAAACAGTTAATGGGTATGTAACAAACCATTAGAATAACTTTCCTTCAGAGCTATGGTACGAGTATGCAGATGTATCTGATATCCACGAATCACATGTCTGCTGCATTGGTTAAATACATGAAATGTATATATATATATATATATATATATTTCATGTATTTATATGTATCTATTACATATATTGTCCCTTAGTATGCTACCGTCTCCTTAGTATCCCATAATACAAGCTATAATTGGATTTAGCGTGGTACTTAAGTATTTATTTATTTATATTTGCTATATTGCTGCAGTAGGACATTATATAGGCTAAAATATTTAATAGGCACTCTTTTCGTTAAGAATCCTAGCATCGAATTCTGATGAGTGCAGTTTTTCTGTATTTATCGAAACAAAGAAATAACGATATTGAATAATGCTTTCTCTTCACATTCTCTAGAGTAATAATAATAATCACCAAATTAAAAATTAAAAAAACCGACTTCAACCGATTTCTTCAAGATCCCATCATCATACCTCGACTTGGTGCCAAAAGGACCATCTCAGTTTGATTTGAAGTCGGTTAAAAAATAATAATCGAAATGGAGCTATTCGTCCATTTGTAGTATATATGCTTAAATTTAATGTAATCTAATCTACTATTGTGACTTATATACTTTGTTTTCTAACGGGTGCCATTCAAAACTGGACTAAATTAATATGGGACCAATCGGTAAGCATTAACTTTCAAATAAAAAGAGAAACATCAACATCGGGTTACTCAGTCGAAAGCGAAAAAAAAAAACATATACTTGAATTGAGAACCTCCTCCTTTTTTTTTCGTAGTTGGTTGAAAACATATTTAAATAACAACTAAGCGTCAGCTAACCTACTTAAATATAGTAACAAAAATGTACCATAAAAACTGAGAACTGGTTTGATAACATTTTAAATCTTTTGAAATAAATCTTTTTGTAAACTACTTTCATTATTCACTTTGACAAACATCAGAAACTGCCCAAGAGGTTCATAACAAGGGTCACAATCTTCATTCGAGTAGGCGGTTGTATGGACGCCGGTGCTATCAAGATACAGAAATCCCACACACGCTTAGCCACTATTAAAATCATTACTCCTCTTTATATCTTTATCCTTTTACTGCTAATTCCTGACTGAACATGACTCAATCCCTAGTTCCGTTAAACGGGTAAGCGGGGCTCCTTACCTTTTCAACAGTTGTAATTGCGGTTCGTTGCTAAGATCATAAAGAGGCTCTAATGCCGTGATATAATAGGCACATGTACGATGGGAAATATAAACATCGTGTTGGATGATCTTGGGAACATTCCTGTACGATACAATCAATTGATGGCGAAGATCATTCATAATTGCACTAATGAGGTAGCTTCATTGCGACAATGAATGCGTCTACGTCACGACACGGTAAAGGCCAATTTAGTCATCCATCAACACACATCTCGCGGCGAATGAAAGTTTGTAACTCAACTTGTTGGTCTTTCTAAAGTGTGTGTTATTCCATTTATTCATTAAATCATTACTCATGGGAAATTCAAACATATGACTAGAAGGTATAATTTTGGTAATTAATTAGGAAATCGTATAAAGTTTATACAGTTAGAGATTATGTTTACAAAGGTTGTCAGCCTCTGTAGTCGGTAGTGACCCTGTATCAGAAAGTTTGGGGTACTAATATGAAATTAGGAAAAAATTTAATTTAACACGAGAGTATTTGGTCGATAGTTTGATTTTCTTGTGACTTATATTCTGTTAACCTGTTGTAGACGCTTTCTTCCCTACTCGATTTTAGTAATTAAACTACGAGAACAGTGTCCTACAGTCTACGAAATATTAAGTAGCATAACCTTAGAAATTTTAGATACCGTTGAAATCTGCTTGTCCTTATTTGTCACTTTTTTGTAAGAAAGGAACCAAATTAACTGTACAGTTTAAATTTCATGAATGAAAGGATAAAACTTGGCTACGTAATCGATCAAATTAAATGTTATAATAATAAGGTCCTTGTGAAAGTAAAGGTCAAACGTATAATCGTTTCTTTGTAACAAAAACAGCGATAAGAAAAATCGGCGACGGTTTTGTCTCGGTTTGAAAGTGAAATGCCTTAACATTAGAGGTAAAGCTATTCAAGAGGTATAATGTTCTGCCAAATGGGAACGAAACTGCAAAACTGTCTAAATGTGTTATTCAACATGTTAACAAGAGACGTTAACGATGTCTACTCTCGTTTTTGCGAGGTGAGAATGCAATTACTTGCATAGTTTATGTTTTGTAGGTATTGTGTTTAAAAGAGGTTGGCTTGTTAATAACCTAATTAACTTTGAATGGGTGTTTTAGTATATTAATGTGTGAAATTGAAGATAGACAATAGGAACATAATAATTAGGGAGTTAGATTGTCAGGTTGGTCGCAGGGCTCAGCGGTGTGGACGAGCCCTGGTGGCCGGTGCGCATTAAGAGACCGTATTATATGATATGGCCGTGTGGTGACGGCAGTAAGAATACATTTGTCACCACCCCAACTCCTCCTGCGGGTGACGTAAGAGTCGACTAAGGGATCGAAGTGTCGCTGACCATCATTTGATAAAAGATTGATGATGGGCAGCATAGTGGACACATTACTGCGATCGCCAATCAGCTTGCCCAGCGTGGCGATTATGGGCATTTACCTCCTAATGCGTTTATACGTATAGTTGATAGGAGAGGCCTACGTCCAGCAGTGGACTATCATAGGCGGATGATGATGATGATTATATGATAGCAGTAGGCCCTACCATGAGCTGCGTTTACATTCTATCCGGCTCCCTTGCGCCAATATACAAGTACGAGCGGGAGGGATAGAAAGTAAGCGCGCGTTAATATCGTCGCGGCAACTCATGGTAGTCACGCAGGTGATTGATTGTTCAATATGTCTCGTCAACAGTCGTATTAGTAAGTTAATAATCACAGTTTTATAGAACCTATCGTTCTACACAATTATGATAAGCACTCCCACACAACCCTCTTTATTCATAAACGTTCAGTTAGCGTATTCTCTTCAATTAGTACTCTTGTCAAAGTTAAAATTATAAGGACAAAACGTGTACGAACTAATCGAGATAAAATGAGGAACGTTTATGAATAGGTCTGCATTTGCTCCAGCATGACATGTCGGCCTCCATAGCCTAGTTGGTAGTGACCTTGCCTACGTAGCTGGAAGTTCCGGGTTTAAATCCCAGCGAGGGCATTATTTGTGTATTTATTTATCCCAAATATTTGTTCCTTGTTCGTGGCTGTCTATGTATATAAGTATCTACATGTACATATCTATTATAATATGTCGTCGCTTGGTAACACCACAACCCACATCACAAGCCTTAATTGAACTTACCGTATGACTAAGTCCATTTGTGTAAAATGTCCCAAGATATTTGTTTATTTATTTATCACCGGTGCTATCCCCTACGAGTATATGTAACTTATCTGGAACAACATTCTAAGCAAACAAATATAATATGTATATGTACCTATTGGAAAATTATTTAATCTCCAACTTACGCCCTGTGATGATTGCATTTCTAACGTCAGTCGTCGAGATTAAAATGGACATCACGTTATGATAATGTATTATAAAGCCCCACTTGCACAATCTTGTTAGGCCACTAACACGAGGTTAAACGTTTAGAAGTGTAACGAATCTAATGGCTTACCACTACCCAGTGTTAGTTGTTTAACCAATGGCACTGACTCGGGTTAACTAACTAACACTGGGTTCTCTGGGTTATTCGTTAAGTGGGGCTAAAAGTAATAATAGAGTGGTAATGTGTGAGAGTTACTAATACATCATGACAAGAGGGACGAAAGTGAACCGTATTTCTAATTCTCTGGTTATATCTTCAGATGCTGTTGCGCAATGCACATTCGAGTACAAAATACAAAGTCCCACTTGTAAAACTGTAACACTGTCTACTCTAGCATAGTGGACACAGTGAGTCCTATGTTGAAGATGGAAAACTCAATTACTACAGGATGGATGAAATAAATGGTCAGGACACAGTCGTAACCTCGTGCTCTGAAGGGACAAAATATAATAACCGTTACGAATGAAGTTCATAAACATGTAGGTCAATGAAGATGGAAACACTGTGTCGACAAACGGTAGATATGAGCAGGAATTCCTTCCAAAAGTAATTGATTAGCTGGCAAGCAAAAGAGAATTAAGGAAAAAAAATGCTGAGTCACATCTAAATAGTGGCTGTAACGGCATCCGGCACAGGATATTGTGAAGTCTACATGGGCGGAATTCTTCGCCAAATAAAATATTACGATTAAAGAACCTAAAATCTTAAGGGTCACTAATTTTGTTTAAGGGTGAATTTTATTCAAAACATACATGCCTTTTCGGGATTTTAGGTTTCGGGTATTCGGGTAAAAACGAATATCTTAGTCGAGAGACAGAGAAAGGACGCGTACAGAGAATATTGTGGAAAGTTTACAAGCCAGACGTTGAATATATCTACATTAATCCCATTCGTTTATTTGTACCTATTAGCCAAATTGTTTCAAGTAAAGCTAACTCAACTTTTAGTTCTTTAAATTGTTGCGTCGCATTAAAATTTACAACTTCAGGTTCATGGGGCCCCAGCGCACGCAAATTATTTGCTGAGATCGTGAAATGTCTGGTTGATGTAACTAAAGACCGAAGAGCTGGCGACTTCCTCGCACAACGCATCAGCATTGCGATACAGCGAGGAAATGCCGCCAGCATCCTCGGTACAATGCCACAAGGGCCAATCTTAGGTATAGGTTAGGTCAAGTAGATTAGTTAGATTTAATCTACGAACAAACAAAACATGGAAGCCGCACGCCATATTAAATTGCCTTTCAAAAACGGTCCTGAATTTTAGTTGTCAAGTGCCACCCCCTCTTCAATGCATCACGGTAATGAATGTCAATATCGACCTATAAAAACTTAAGCCGTCATTTAAAAATACTTGTGATTGGTCCATCAAAGTTTTGATTGGCTATATTCTATAAACATTTGTCAAATATGTTGCGCCGAAATGCTATGTCCTGCCCATCTTGGCACAATTAAACAATTACTTTTGGGGGCATTTTCGAGCTGGCGTTAGACGTTCATGTTATATATGGTCGCAGGATTTAATCTATGTACACAAATTGTAGTTGTGAAAATAAATGTTAACTTATTTTAAGTTTGTCAAAAAAAACCCTTAAGTTAAGGCATTAGAGCGGCCGCCGTGACGCGCGGGCGCACGGGGCCACGGGCCGCTCGCGCCGCGGAAGGCTCCGCGCGGCGCTCGGCGCTCGCGCCGGCCGTCGTCCAGCCATCTCTCCCTTTCTCTCGCCCCTATACCCCTCTCTCTCCGTCCTTCGGCGCTCTGTTCCTCTTCTTCTTGCAAGGTTAAGGTTACGTCAGACGTGTTATGTTATAACCGTTGAGGCGCGCTGAAGCAAGTTCAGTGTCTCGCCGAGACTGGCCGCGACACGAGCCCGTCTCCCTCGTGTTAGGACTGTGAACGAACGCTGTGATACACACCCAGTGACAAAGTTCATGAACCGGGTGTTTTGTTTCAACTCTCTGGTGACGCATCTGACGTATCCTTTCGGTGCTTTTCGGTACGTACTGAAAACTTTGAAATTATATTTTTTGAGTAGTAAAATGAGATTTTTCTTAAGATTGCGGCAACTTAAGGACAAGCGTGTCCTGGTCAACAAACTGGTCTATAAATATTTTATGGTCAGCTTTTGCGGCGGCCAAGGACATTTGTACTTAAGTCTTGTGATAATTAGTCTTATCTCGTATGTAGTGAAAGCTGGAAGAAGGAACGATTTGAAGCTCTAAAAGCTACTCGTATGAAGGCGAGAGTTACTTACAATATTAAAGATAAGGATCAGGCTGTTAACTTTTTAATGGATACAACTATTAAAACACATCAAATTTTATGAATGAAATAAGTTTTTACATTCCTTAGTCAAATTTGTAAAAAAAAACTCTTAACCTCGACTGTAAATTGTGCATGTGTTTCTTTACCGGCATTATTGATCTGCGACAAGGGTACCTGAACTCATGACCTTCTCCAATTCTTTCTGACATATTAAAGTCTAATATGACAGATACTACATGTTGCTGTCAAAAGTTTATTTAATATTACCACGTAAATTATGTTTCGAAAAGCAACGCAAATTGTTTATGGAAAACAAAAAATTTGGATGACCAAGTTTAGAGTTGGTAGGTACTTAGATATCAAGTAGAGATCGTTAAATGTAAAAATAATCAATTACGAAAGAGAAAAATGAAGAGTCGATTGTTCGATACCGTTAGGGTTGGCACAGGAAAGTTTTTGCGCTCATCTTCAATCGTGTAGCGATAAGCTCGGATGCGCATACTGCAATAATGGCACTATGCTATGTTTAGAGTATGGGAAAAGATTTCTAATGATAAAATAATATTTTTATTACTTATTGGTAAGGTTGGTTTAATAGTGTCAATAACGTAAATGATTGTATTGGAGATATTTGATGGATGATGTGTAAAAACTGTAGCAAATAGTTTTGAGTGCTACGCGGCAGCAAAAGACATCAACGCGGTCGCACACGCATTTGTGGGCTGCGGAATTGGACGTAAATTAATCCATAGACGTTTTAGAGAACAAGTTTATTCATAATTATTAATTAATTTGTACAGAAGTGAGGGGAGGCTATTTCTTAGCAGTCGCACATTAAGTAAGCTACATGAAAAAAAAAACGATTTTACAAAAACGATTACATATTAAAATCTTTATATACTCGGGTGATTGTCGCCCTCGTTTCACTCGGGCTCCAACTTTCACCCTCGCCGAAATTAGGGAATGTACTTTTTGGTTATGTGTGCATTAGTGCGTACCATACCTTTTAGTTAAGCATAAAATGGATTTATCTGTGAGTTCCTATAATTGGCTCCTTGTTTATACTTTATGTCTAATGTCTTTGTAACAGCTGTTGGATCTCCAAATAAAATAAATAAAAATAAAATATCTCACATATATATAATATAAGTACTATAAAATTAAGCTTAAATAGAGCTTAACTTAAAAATACATATTGGGAGAATTAGGCACGTAATTCGCGATTAAATCCGGGGATCGTAGAAAGACCCACATTTGGTGATCATAAATTCGCGGATCATTTATGTTGTCACAAGTAATACAAATAAAAATAATACATATATGCAGTTTCAATTACGTCTAAAGCGAATTATGATTAATTAAGTTCTGCCATAAGAAGTATGTAGATAGATGTTTATTGATACACGCAAAACTATATTGCATGCCTTTTTCATTGAATTAATATTGGTATATCATTTATATTACTTGTGGATATAATATATTTATAAAATAGTCTTTATCCTTTTATTTACCCTTCATGTTCATTTTAATTAGAAAAAAGGCTTCGTAACTATTGATCAAACCGCAAGAGAATCATTTGGGATCGTCGCGCAATAAAAGCTCTAAATAACTTTAACTAGGAACAAAAATAAACCAGACTTATTTATTCGTTAGTGATTTTCTCATGACAAAACACAATTAAGGTACATTCCTGGGGAGCCTTAGCCTGGGGTTTGTAGGCTAT
>JALPQI010023986.1:0-14060 GCA_025490895.1 Thaumatotibia leucotreta | reverse complement strand
ACGTCATACGATTTTGGCCTATTTTAGACCCCCCATCCCCCATGGTGATATTAAGTGATATTTTCAGGTAGCCCCCTCTCCCCTAGCTAATATGACGTATAATTTATTGCCGACTTAAGTAGTCCTTGTAATAACACTCGAATCAGAGAGTAACAAAAAATTACACATGAGTTGTCCGATGACCTCCCCTCCCCTTTGGTGATACTTGTTGATTTTTTCTTGACCCCCCCCTCCTCATATACAGTAAGACGTGATTAATGGACAAGCCCTAAAAGGGAAAAATGACATGTTGAATTAAACTTTCAGGATTTTCACTCATGTTTTAACAAGTAACCGGTCTTAATTCGTGTGCACTTACATTCAGTATACATATAGCTATGCAAAAAGAACCCTACACATATGAATTTTTCATTCTAATTAAAACCTTATTTCAAAGCATAAAGTCAATCTTTGAAATGACTGATTCATGTGGATTGGATTGTTTATGCGTAACTACGTTCTATAATTTCCTGACATGGAGTGCTAAAATATTGTAAAAATATATGGAAAAATTCTCTTCATTCACAGGCAGCACCGTCAATGCATCAGACTGGAAACCATTTGTCTACCTCGAAATACTCTCCGGCAAGATCCGTCTTCACATCATGGCTCCACCAACCCAAGTTAACATCTCCTCCTACCGAATCGAAGTGCGCAAAGAATGTGGTGGCAAAGAATATGACACGCCAAAGACACAGGTGTTACCATTACAGAATTATACAGACGAAGTGACTTATGACTACAGTTTGTTGGGGACCCCGGGATCATATTATTTTGTTGTGATGCCGCAACATGATGGCTGTAAGGTCGGTGATAAGGATGGAATTATGAGGTGCCAAGTTGTTGAGAGTCCACGGTTCAAAATTAGTAAGTATCAGAACAACAAAAACTTGGTATTTTTAGGTGCCGCCATCCATCTCTGTTTTCCAGGATTTGTCCTAGTTAGGAGGGGAAAACCCTGACACTTTTTTGAGAAAATACCTCATTGAAATAGTTGACAAGCAAGCTCCTATTTAAAACCATTTACGTATAAATTCTAGTCCAAATAAAAACAAAATCTGGAATACCTACTCTGTACGTCTGAGATAACTACATAATATGACACATAAACGTCTCCTGGGTCACTTTTAAAAACCTCGTTTTAAATGTAAACTTATGGTTTAAAGAATTATTTTACAAACTACAGTTTTTCAGATACACATAGGACAATTTGTTATATGAACTTAAATAAATGAATAATTGCAGGTAACAACGTGCACAGTTTGAACATCTGCATAGCTAGTATTTCAGCCCTCATCGTAGCAACTCTGTTCGCCTACTACATAGTTCTGCGGGTGCTTCGCCGTTATTGGTGCAGAGACTACCGACTTGCCATGGGTAAGCGATATTATTTGTGTGTTGGCATATGCTGCTTAGGCTTAGTTGGTCAATCCTAATATAGGGTGGACCAATGATAAATGCATTTCAACAAAGGAGGTCGAGACAAAAGTGAATTTATCACGGGAGGGATCTCGCAAATCTTCTCAAACCTTTGATATGCTTGTCACTGGTTGAGGTGGTACCAATTTCATGATTACTGTCTTATGATATCCGTCAATTTATACCCATTTGCATTTCTATTCGTTTGACCTTTACAGTTTTTTAACTCCACTACTGTGACACTGTAACTAACTGAATTTCACTTCACAACAATTACAGCGCAACCTAAACCTTGATTTACTTTTGATAACTTTTTAGTCTACCACGAACGTCTATAATTGTAAATCTCTAGCATCTGTCTCTTTCATAAACGATCGTTGAAGAGACAGGGACACTGGCCAGAGATGCTCAAAATTTATGAAGTTCTTGATAGGCGGACTGTCCCTTGAGTAACTTTTGCAAGTGATTTCTGAATCACGCTAAAAAAGGTTTTCATTAAGTATATTAATAATACAATTGAATTGATATAATTATCTCATTATTTCTAGGTCATGAAATACCGGCGCCAACAAAAGTTCTAGTCGTCTACTCCCCAGCCAACCGTCTTCATGCAGAATGCGTTTCATCCTTCGTTACTTATCTCCGAGCGGAATTCGGGTTCGAAATTATGTACGACGGGGACATATCCGCCACCTCTGACCAAGATCCCTACATCTGGGCAGCCGAGGCCTTCAAAATAGCTACACATGTCATGTATATAGTCGGTCCAGCTGATATGACTAACCAATACAACAACATCTACGAAAAACCCATCCTAAGCGCTCACAGAAACTTAGATAATCTCCAACTATCACTACTAAAAGCAAACAGAGGAACGAAGAATCAGAAATCTGTTATTAATGTCATCTTTGAATACTCAAACGGACCGATACCTATGGAAACGAAGCATGGAAAATCATTCTATTTACTGAAGGAATATAATAAGCTGATTTCTTATTTGTCAAAGAATCTGTTGCCAAAGAAACAGCTAGTGCGAACGGAGAAAGGTAGGTGCTTGTTAGAGGATCTGACCAAGGCTAAGAAGTTGCTAAATAGCAGTAATTTTAACGTGTAAATTATGGTTACGGGACGAACTATATAAGATGTGGGATGTAATCCGAAAATACAGGTACGTGCAATGAAGTTTTAGGTTAACCGTATCACGCTATTTGGTGCTGGTTTGAACCAGGGATCATGAACGTTACTAGAAGTTGGTATGGTATTTACATAAACTAGGATTATATTGATGATTGTGTGCAGCCCATTCATTTTTAGTTGTCTTATTTAATAGGTAAACATCTTTCTAACATAAAAATGTAGTTTTTAAATTGCTATTACCTTGAATAAAACAAAGATTTTTCTAAAAAACGGACTCTTTTGGTATAGGCAAACATGGCAGTTTTAAAGCAAAAAAGTTTTGGAGGTGGAGGTAAGAAAGTTGTTTACTAAATAAGACAACTATATGAATAGGATGAATCGGCTTAGGGCTTTCGGTTCCTGGTTTTGACTGTTACTTAATCGCGTTAGTAAGATGTCGTTAATGTAAAGTTCAGAGGTTAAGATTTGGAATTTGATTCTCAGGCAGGCCTGAAGAAAGATGCATTGATTTTTCAATAAATATTGTTAAAAAAAAACTCGTCGTGCTGGCAACGTTATCAGAATGCGTAGCGTAGTTGCCAATCGCTAACGCTGCGAGCGTATCGTAGTTTTCTCTCTCTGTTATTCTTGTTTATTAGTGCGACAAAGACAGTTAGTTGCCTTTCGCTTACAATTTATAATTGACCATTAGCAATTGGCATCTTAGCTACGCACCCAGTTATTGGCTATAATATTTTCGTTGCCGTCTCCTGGGTCACGGTCACGCAGACCTTGAAAGATTTAGACAGAGCAGTAGCACTAAAATTGTTATCAGTATCTTGTTTGTACTAAGCCGGAATGCGAAGCTATCGAATGAATATTTTCTTTGCTGTCTCCTGGGTCACACGAAAGTTAAAAACTAGACAGGATAGGAGCACTAAAATTGTTATCAGTATCTTGTTTGTATTAAGGCGAAGCTAAATGAATATTTTCGTTGCCGTCTCCTGGGTCACACGAAAGTTGAAAAAATAGACAGGACAGTAGCACTAAAATTGTTATCAGTGTCTTGTTTGTACTAAGGCGGAATGCGAAGCTATCGAATGTTTCAAGGAAAGATCGATATTAATTGTCTTTTTGTGTCTAATTATATTGATGTGTAAGAACATTTTCTATTCGGTATTGGGGCACTAGTATTGGCAGTGGCGTAATTACTGGCCGTGGCAATATGGATCCACAAAGTTTTATTGAGTGGCATTTTGCGTACTGTGCCATTGTAGTTTCGCCACTGTATTGGGCGTAATACATATCACTATCACTATTAAGCACTCACTTTAAAGTTATTGGAGTTTAAATATGAATTGTTCATATTTAAATTTCACTAAAATAATGTTTAGAAAAGTTATTACTCCAGTTGTTAAGCATCCATCAACATCAGCTTTTATGCTTTAGAAATAATTGATATCATCTGCGCTCCAATACCAAA
This sequence comes from Thaumatotibia leucotreta, assembly GCA_025490895.1. NCBI lineage: Eukaryota > Metazoa > Arthropoda > Insecta > Lepidoptera > Tortricidae > Thaumatotibia > Thaumatotibia leucotreta. The sequence continues at coordinate 10,003 of JALPQI010023986.1, read as the reverse complement.
AAAAAGAGAGAAAATAAGTGTTACAAACAATATTATGTGATTGTTGTTTAAAATTGTTGTAATTTCTTCAAATCCCAGTTTTCCGACATACCGCTTTCTATTATTTTATTTATCGATACATATTTCATGAACTCGAACAATTAGTTTGTAATACATAACATATTTTTGTACCTAATAAATGAACAAAAATGTGCCTAAACATACTTTGCTTCTTCTGTTGTATCCACACCTTCATACGATACAACTTTTGTGAAATTCCCAAAATAATATAAGTAGGTACTTATCACATTTAGCGCCCATGTTTCTATTGTTTTCTATGATTCCCTTACACAATGACCCGACATTGAGTTTAGACAATTTAGGTAGTTAATAAGCTTATCAGGTGATTTTTTTCTGTTTCTGTTCCCCTAATAAACCACTACCATACATTTTATCGAAGAATTGGCAGTGAATGTGTTAATGTAATATTGAATTCGATTAATTCATTTAAAACCCAAGTAAAGTGGTCGGCACTGTCCCCTGTCATCTTCAATCTCAAATCACTAAAAAATAAAGGTGACAGCAAGGTGTCAACTATTGCACGGTCGAGCACTGGGAGATTTATTTCACGCCCTTAATCCTTAAATGCATAGTGATGTATATGAAGGGTCAACGGAAAAAACATGTCCAGTACTTAAAAAAATGAGAGCAAATTCACACCTTATTCTGTTAAAAGTAAGATCGTTTTTACTTCTGTAATTTGAATTTACTAGACATATTTCTTCCGTGCACCCTTCATATATGCATCATGTATTCTTAACTCTATTGACAGCATATCAGAATTCAAATTTGAATAAATCAAGGTCATGCATTTAAGGGTTAATTCATAATACGGAAATATTGTGCATACAATTTTGTCTTTACTTATCCCATGTAAAATGAAGCGGTATGTGTCTCTTACATTGTATCTTGTTGATCTCAATTCCAAAACTGTTGGAGTAACGTGTTCTATATCTTTATACAAGACTTTCAATTAAGCTCAATATATACCTTTGTGATGTATTTTTATAATATAGAATCGTATTATTATAATAAGTGTTTTATTTCCCGAGCTTTAGGGTGCGGCTCCACTGACGCGGAGCTGTGCAAAATTGACCAATTACATTCTTCAAATTTAAAATTCGAAACACTGTGATGTGGTCTCATTGGCCGAGCTCCCACAGCCAGTGGCGTAGCGTGCCTTGTCGGGGCCCCGTATAAAAAAAATTTGGAGGCCCTTTTATATGGAGGTAATATAAATTGGAAAGTTTTTATTATTTTTCCTTACACACTTTGGGGGCCCCTGCCCACAGCTCCGCTCCGCTCCGCGTAAGTGTAGTCGCACCCTTAACCTAGCATAAGGGCCAGAGCACACTTGCGTCATTCGTGCGTAAAGATGCAGATTTCTAAGAATGAACTTTTGACAGTCATTAATTGATCCTTATTAATATGAGGGAAAGACCAACCATTATTCCGATAGTCTTAACGTCATATACATAAGCCTCATTTCTAAACTGTCAAATGTTATATGCTTGTCTTAGAAATCTGCAACTATAGTCGCCGAGTGTACGTCTGCATTCCGTCGAAGTTACGCGGGAGTTTACTAGACGTCGACGCTCGAGACGCTATGTAGTCGTACCTAGGCCCTAAACATAACCTTTTGAAAGCTAAATCTTAAAGAAAAGTCATATCACTGACTTCCCACGACCCAAGCTAAATTGAACTTTTCGTAAGTCCATATTCAAAGTCAAATTATTCTTTATTCAAATTGGGATAGCAACAAACTCTTTTGAATGGTCTAATTTATACATAAAATTAAAACTACTTCCGGTTCTAACCCTACACCACTGACCCCGAGAAGAACCGGTAAGATTGCATTAGAGAAGCTGGCGGTTGTCAAAAGTTTAATCTTTCGGACACCAGTGACTAATCAGTAATCACTCGGATATATCTATCTGCACCGCTGGTTCAACGCCAAAGAACGATAAAATAAGTCACGGTTCACAGCGTAATATTTGCATGCAGGAGCGTAAAGTTCAAAATTCAGTTTTGAGACTGGTGACGTGGTGTCGAAAAGGACAAACATTGTATCTTGTAATTTCCAAAAAAAAACATGCTGACAACTTTTTCTTCCAAAATCGGCATAGTTATTTCGAAGAGAAATATTAGGTTATGTATTGTGCCGACAAGTATACTTTGTAGCTTAAGTAGTTAATCTATTTTTGAATATTATTTTATTTTTTAATCCTATGGATGTATAAATAAAACACATTTATAAATATCATTGGTTTCTTTATTATTTAAATATTAGACACCCTAATTTTGGAATGGGGTACTATGTCTATTTTTGTATGCCAATCAACTTTTTTTTGTTGCTTTAGTCTTGCATCTTGGTACCATCGGAAACATGGTAGACTTGAGTAATTGATAAACTAAACCAAATTATTGTAAATTTTGCCTAAGCTTTTTAATAATAAAGTAATTTAAAAAAGCTATATGCGTTGTCTCCTGGGTTACGTTATAATATTACACAACAGGAAAAAGTTGATTCAGACAATTTATCTAAAATTTCTAATAATTATAGTACACACAATACTGAGCAACTCCGGAAGCAAATATATAAAAGCATTTCGAATGCCTACAAATACCAAAAAGTATTCTTTAAACGGTGATTGCATAATAGCCGCAAAATAAGTTTGTAGATACAGGATGTAACAAAAATACGAGAAAATAACTTTCATATGGGCGTTGACGCCTAAAAATTGACCGGATAAAAATAGTTGATTTCTATTCCATCAATTTAGAATACGATCGGAAAGTAACAGGATCGGAAAGTTCGGATTGTTTATACACCCTGTATCAATTAATTGATTATGACAAAAAATTATGAAAGTCAGTTTTAGATTTCGCATGCCTCTAGGAAAACATTTATCCAGGTCACTGTCGTTTAATTAACCACTTGAACGTCCACCCCGCGCGACCATATTCCGGTCAACTGTCCGGGTTTTTTTCAGCGACGTACGCCCCGCGCTGCGCAGTCACAAGATTTTACAAAAACGTTTATATTTTCTAAACTACTTAAGGTATAATAATAAAAAAAATCAGGAGTATAAATGAAAATACAATTATTAAAATACAATGATAGTCATTGTAAAATACCTAATGATTTTGACTATAATCAAGGTTAAACTTAACACATCGGTAAAAAAATAAGAAAGATAACCTTCATATTTTAAACTCACTTGACAGGTATCACACTGTCAAAAACTTAAGATGATACACATTATCGTATAGAGCACACGTTCCTGATCATTTTTATGTATAATAACCCCAAAAATATGTAAATTAATGTGAAATACTTACGACATAACTAGGAGTCCTTAGCAAACACTCAGGCAGTTTGACCCAACACTGACAAATTATATTTTTTTATCGACTGAGTAACGAGCGTACACTGCCATATATATTTTTTAGCGCAAACTAGTTTATTAGGCTACGTTGTTGCAACAAGGGAATTAGGAAATAATGCCTCTATATTTCGCTAAATGCCGCTATAATCAACTGTGTCTCCTTCGACTTCATTGGATAGTATAGCATCCACGAACAGTCTACTGCCTTTTTTGTTTGGATACTATGCTATCATCGGACGTTCAAGTGGTTATAGGTACAAAAAATATCAATGGGTTGGGTTCATTATCTACACAGATGACATTTTCAATAAAATGCACAATAATTTATAAATATACAACACTAATGTCTTTTTTTCATTGTTTATCGCAAGTTTTGTCATTTTAAATTGTAATTTGCAATAATTATTCAAATATTATTAGTTACTTATCTACCTCTTCCAACAAATACAAAATTCAGTAAACAAATAATAACAAGCATTAAACTAAGTTAACCACTAACCTAAATAACTAGTACGAGAATTTACCAACAGAAAAGACAATTCGTATTTTATATATCTTGAAAAAAAAGGTTATTTCAAGCTGCTAAAATACAAGTTTGAAATGCAGTAACTTTATTAGCGAGTAAAACTAGGTAAAGTCAAGTCGAGTAAGACAGTTTACGGGCTGATTTTTGGTGAACGTCCTTCAGAACAAATGTATCAAATTTCGTACCAGTTATAAATTTTGGCAACCTACGCATATTTTCGTACACTAATAAAACCATAATAGCCCAATCACAACACTAATAAAAAATCCTATGAAATATATTAATTCATAATACACAATTTTATGTCAAATATATCTGACGATAGAAGGGTTCCATCATAAACTTTTGATGTCAAGTAGAAAGCGATTGGAGACAGAAGTCAACAAGAAATATCAAGTTACATTTCATCGCTATAATTATCCAATGAGGTATCAGAATGAAAGAAAGGTAACTGCATCAGACAATAGATTACCAGATTCTTAAAAGCTTATTACAAAGAAATAAGGTCTATTTTCTTACGGTTAGTGTAATAAATGTCCGTTCACAGATGGGAAAAGACAGAGCTGATCTGAAGACCTTTAATGAACGTTTTATAGGAAAATAGAATAACTTAGAAATTTGAAGTTTCATCGAATATCTGTAGCTCGAAAAATCAGTAAAAAACTAAAATCAAATCCACAGAAACGGAGGGAAAACTTGAAATGTACATAATGGCTTCGTGGAGCTAGAATGGAGGTGAATGATAACCTCTTTGTCGCCAGATGTGAAACGATGCCTGCTGTCAATTTGTAGGACCCAGTTGGACTAGATCGGTTTCTTGGTAACACGGAGATGGGGTTCATGTGCTGAAACAAAAAATAAATAGAGTTTAAAAATACGAATGTGATCTGTTCACTTAGCACCAAAGGAGCATTCCATGAAAACATGTCGGAAGCGACACTGTCTTTTCAATACTTAAGAAAAATTAAATTAGTAAGCTGAGTTACGGTATAATAATAACATACCTAGGCTTTAAGATTGACAGTGTTTCCTAGCATCTAGCATATTTTATTAGGGTAGCTACCATAGAGACACGTAAGCGACAAAAAGTAGATGTTTTCATCGAATGCTCCCTAAAAGGTTGTCCTCCGTATCCCGGTGGCAAACCATCCGCTTGGATATAATTAAACGGTTAAACTCACGTGTATTTAGTCAATACGCGCAGCATGTTTCGGAGAGCCTAGGTCTCCATTATCAAGCACTGAGTCCGCGTTCACGCCAAGGTACTGAGTACGCGCCGCGCTCGCCAGTCGTTTGTCGTGAACGCGGGCTCAGTGCTTGATAGTGGAGTGCTTGATATTTATAGTTATTAAGTATGTCTTGGTGCCGTGTGGTGACGGCAGTAAGAATACAATTGTCACCACTCCAACTCCTCCTGCGGGTGTCGTAAGAGTCGACTAAGGGATTGAAGTGTCACTGACCACTATTTGATAAAATATTGATGATGGGCAGCAGCGTCATCCATCATAGTGGACACATTACTGCGATCGCCAATCCGCTTGCCCAGCGTGGCGATTATGGGCATTTACCTCCTAATGCGTCTATACGCATAGTTAATAGGAGAGGCCTACGTCCAGCAGTGGACTATCATAGGCTGATGATGAGGATGATGATGATGAAGTATGTCTTACAAAAGTTTAAATTTCATCATCAACTTGGACTTCTGATTCTACGTGAGCGACCATGTAGCACCTTATGGCTTGTCCATTAATCACGTCATACAATATTGGCCTGTTTTAGACCTTAGGTTAGAACAGGTAGGATGTCGACGAGCTTTTTCTTCTGTGACAGAGAGTGTGAGAGAGAACAATTGGCTATGTTAAGTTTTCCGAAGGTATGAATATTATATTTTTCCCTGATAGCCGTCGTCTTAAGGTTCAAGAAAATACGGCTGTTTTATTTTTATTTCCTATAAATTGTTGATAATCTTTTTTTAAGTGAGTGAGATGACATTTGTGCAGTTTTATGGATGAACAGAGCCTAATGCTTTCGTTCGCGACAAGTACAATGAAATAAAAAATAAATGAATGAATGACACAAGTGACATTGACGTTGACAGATTATTTTTTTCTATTTCATTGTACTGATTGTTGACGAACGTATTAGGCTCTATTTATCCATAAAATTGCACAAATGTCATCTCACTCACTTAAAAAAAGATTTTGGTTTAAAGCCACCTGATTCAATGAAATTGACAAGATTTAAGAAAGTAAAAGTAAGGTAGTATGACTCACATGATCTCGAGACTGCTGTCACTGTTCTTGGTGGCCTGCTCGCCCTCGCTAGAGTTAGATCCGCCGGGTTCCGATCGCTGGCTGCGGCTTCGGTGAGGTTTCTTGTCTTCAGCCACCTTGGTGTTACTCCAGCTAATAGAGTACTGTGGTAAGGAAGACTTACATGATCTCGAGACTGCTGTCACTGTTCTTGGTGGCCTGCTCACCCTTATTGAATATGAACGCACTAGACTAAGACTTTTTGTCATCAGCTACATCAGTGGACAACTCCAAAATGACTGGTAAGATTGCAACAACAAGTAAGGGAGACTAACTGTTTCTCGCTTACTCTGAGCTGGAGTTGAAGCCACTAAACTCGGATCACTGGCTTATTACTTCAGCCTTGGTGGACTACTTTAGCTAATAGAGTACTGTGGTAAGGAAGACTTACATGATCTCGAGACTGCTGTCACTGTTCTCGGTGGCCTGCTCGCCCTCGCTAGAGTTGGATCCGCCGGATTCCGATATTTCCGATCGCTGGCTGCGGCTTCGGTGCGGTTTCTTGTCTTCAACCACCTTGGTGGACTATTCCAGCTAATAGAGTACTGTGGTAAGGTGACTTACATGATCTCGAGACTGCTGTCACTGTTCTTGGTGGCCTGCTCGCCCTCGCTAGAGTTAGATCCGCCGGATTCCGACCGCTGACTGCGGCTTCGGTGAGGTTTCTTGTCTTCGACGGCCACTTCGGTGGACGTAGCTTCTTCTGACTGCCGCTGCCATGCTGGGATTGAAGGCGGCTCGGATCGCGTCTTTATTGACGGGAATTGATTCCTGAAAAAAAGTATTTCATTTCAGAGGCCCGTTTCTCAAAAGCTTGTATCTTCAATATTGATCGAACGGGTTACTCACGTAATTTTAGTCGATAATTGCTCGACATGTTTCGATCCATTTAGACACGTTAGTTATAATTCTAAAATAGCTTGTAACTTGTAATACAAGTGGAAGTCTCTTTTTAACTCATTAATCAAAACATCATTAATAAGATAAGGACTTCCGGTTGTCTTACAAGTTACAAGCTTTCGAGAAATAGGCCACTGGTTGTTGCTTTAACTTAAGTATTATTCTGGTGTTGTTCACCAAAACCCTGTTAGGTAAAGGATTCTTCCAGAGCCTGCCAGATTTTTCTATCTTGGACGCTCCAGACTCAGTTGAGCTCCAACGTTTTTGACCAACGTATTAATGGTTGGACCATCTTCCTTGTGCTCAAAGGTCCTCTCCAGAATGTTCGGTGAGCTCACCTTTCCTCGCTTTGTATGGCAGCATGTGGCTAGGCCATGTGACAACATATGTTTAATTAAAGCATTCATTCTCAAATTACTCTGCGTAGCCCTGGGCTTCGCAAAGCCTCAGTAGACTCCGCGAGAAAAGGAAAAAATAAAATAAAAAACAGCTGTTCTGTAATGTTTACGAACTCGAGACAACTTTTGACGAGGCTACTTAGCTTGGTTTAGGGCTGTAAAGTACATAAAAGAGACGGGGCTAAGACGGCCAACCGACCGCACAGTCTTTTATATTCAAATATTTCACATTGTAAAAGGGTACACGCATTAGAACATCTTGATTACATAGGTATTAAATATTAAATAAGTGTTAACTTGTAAAAAATATTTCAATACTCTGTAATTTCCATGTGAAGGTATGTGTTATCTTATCTATTATTAAAAAATCGTGGCCAAATCAATGCTAAGTTTATCATATTTGCAATTCCTAAAGTAGGTTTAAAGTCAGTGACATCTTATCAAACATAAACCTGTTAGTTACTTCCTACGACACTAATTTATTTCATACATTGTTAGTTATAACTATAATAGTTTTGATTTCAGACTTATGTAAGAACCATAAGGTTCATAATTATACATTGTTTAGATTTTAATGTGTTTGATAACCTAAACTACTTAGCGGTCTTATCTAAAAGCTGAAGACATAAAATATTTAGAATATTGCGATTAATATGTTCGTATTGCAAATAAAATCTGCGTCATCATCAACAGCCTATTACACCCCACTGCTGGGCATAGGCTTCTCCTATTACGTATGCGTATGGACGCGTTTAGTAGGTAATGCCCACAATTGTCACGCTGGGCAAGCGGGTTGGCGATAGCAGTAGTGTGCCAGCTATGATGACGCTGCTGCCCGTCATCAATCTTTAACCTTTTGAACGCCAAGAACCACTAAAGTGGCCGTGTGTTGTCCTGCTTACCACGCCAGCAGCCACAGTGGTCATCGATTATGCTGTCAAAGTAACTGTCTTGCTGACAGATAAGGTTTATTTTCGTTGTTCATTAGTAGAGGTATTGGCGTGTATGTCATAATTTGATCCGAGAGGGAAGGCGTTGAAAAGGTTAATAAACTAATGGTCAGTGACACTTCAAACCTTTAGTCGACTATTGCAATACCCACGGCATCAGTTGGAGTGGTGACAGAATGTATTCATAATACCGTCACCACGCGGCAGTTAATCTGTGTCTTAATCTTTAATGTCTAGTCGATCGCCATTTTTATAAAATGTTTGTCATTTAGCGTCTCTTATCTAATTGGACATTTGGCACACATCACTTGATTGTTGATAATGTATTGATTTAACGAATTAATACTTCAAAAGCTATAATTAGAGCCAAATTTATGAGCACTCATGGTGTCATGGTTTAATTTCAAAAGATATGACGTGCATATATGTAGCAGGAAAGCGGACCCTGGCAAAGGCCAGAATAAGCCTAGGTAGAAGACGAAGATTATACATGCATATACAAACTTATGACTTATAATATGTAATGTAAGCTTTTATTGACCCACCAAATTTGTAGCAGGTCCCATATGGGGATACCCTCTCGTCCAGTTAGACAGTTTTTCGAGATTATCCCGTTCATCCGGGGGAAAAGGTTTAGAGACAAAACCTTCAGTATTCAATAGTAGTACTAAAGTAGTTTCTTTGAGTATAAAATATTTGGACTTAATAATCAGAAACTATTTTACGAGAGGTATTTTTTTAAATTTTTTCCACAATTTTTAATTTTGTAAATAATCAATGAATGTAAAGAACGCCATTAATATTAAAGACGACATGGTACACCTGATGCACTGCGAATTTTGCGTCAAGCTTATAAGCGCGGAATTACGGTGGTGAACGAAAATATAATTTAGACACTGGTTTGTTAAAATCGATTTATTAAACAACAAAAGCGTACTTCAGATTGTTGTGTCTCTTGAAATGTAGTACATTAACCATGACTAACGTTCATACAATTTATCATTAGCATAATGTGATCATTTTTAAAATATTCAAAAAGTAAAAATTGTTTCGAACTAGACGAACTCCACTGCATCGGGGCTCGTATATAACATGCAAAGAATACGCTTAGTTTAGCTTAGTTTTGACAACCACATTTACTATTCGAGTTCTAGATATAATAATAATAATAATAACCCCCCAACGGAATCACCTTGTCGTGGTGGGCGGGGGCTTACGGGTTGGTGATACTATTCGTACCAAAAAAGAGATCGAAACACCTAGATCGCACCCCTATCAGGCAGATACATAAATGCCAATATCAACTAGGCTGACCCTTCCCAAACTAAGGTTCCAACTTTCCTATCTTTTCTTTTTCTTCCCTTTTATCCTCTATCCTTCTTTATTTTGACTAGTTATGCAGTTGAGGTCAAGAACTTTACGCCCAGGGCCGCTACCCGAGGGCAATCGTCGGGGCGCATCTGGAGCCGTTGCTGGATGCCACAGCATG
>JALPQI010023985.1:0-11302 GCA_025490895.1 Thaumatotibia leucotreta | reverse complement strand
AAATTTAGCTATTATAGCAGACAATTTAACCGCAGACTTTAAAAAACAACTTGTATAATATGAGTAACTGTACCGTTCGTCAGTCAACAAAAAAAAAAACGGTAGGCGATCCATAGGATTTGACGTCTTTGACACAGCGTGAAACCAGATATATTTTTTTAGTACAGATGGTGCCTTTTTTAGGCTCTAGTGCGAGAAGTGGCTCATTATGTCAGGTCCAAAACTTTGGAGGGCCATCTGTACTAAAAACGTCGTACGAGACACGTGCAAAAAGGAAATTCGTAACTCGTGTCGATTTAAAACACTGCCTTCGGTCGTGTTTTAAAACATCGCCACTCGATTCGATATTCATGTTTTTCGCACTTGTGTCGTATTGTACTATGACGTTACTAATAATAAATATAAATAATTTTAACTAAAGATGATGTGAACTCAAGTTTAAGGTTTCAAGTGGGTGGTTTAAAAAAAACCAAGATTTTGTTCTAAGAGTGCGTGATTATGAAATAATGCAATTTTTTAAGTTTGTTTACTTTTTTGTTTTCTATTGTCATACGGTATACCTACTTATTACGTTAATGCAACAAGGCCTGACAGATCTGTATGCTTAGCACATGACTGGTAGGTACGTCAATACGTCGCTGCGAGATAGGTTTTCCGTCTTTTACTAACAATATGAATAAACGAGGGACGGATAGTCTAACTCGCGGCGACATACTATCGCGCCAATCCTGTGCTAAGCCGACAGAAGCGAGACGATAATCATTAATTAGTATGAATTAACTACATCTTCTCTACAATTGTACGTCCTTGTTGTTTACAGGGGTGGTGAGCGGGACAGAGACGACAGGGACGGGAACGACCACAAACAGGCATCGGCGGTCTTCCGGGACAGAGCTGTTCCTCAGCATCGTCGCAGGTATGGCCCAGCCTTATATTACTATCCAGGCCTACTACCGAGAAAACCGGAATTCGTAAATTTCGAGGATTTTTCTCTGTTACTTAAACGAAGGCGTCATTAGGGTGAGAGAGACAGATCCTCGAAATTTACGAATTTGGTTTTTCGCTGTAGCTACTTCGAAATTTTGAGCATTAGACATTAGCCAATGTTAACATGATTATAAGTAGAATGCCTGTTTTAATGCAAAAGCACTGTTAAAAGTTTAAAACACGTTGGTCTGCTGTTGATCCTTCGAGCCGGATTACTATCCAGCAGGGATCAGAACCGGTTTTTTAGAAAAACCTCGACATAGCTCAATATTTTAATATGTTTTACACTCTTTATGTAGTATTTAACATTTTATGTAACTATTAACATCATATTTTTAATTACTCCATTAACAAAAAAAATATAAACCGAAGAACGAAAAAGAATGAAATTCGAACCGTTCTTATGTATGGACAAAAAACCGGTATCCGATCCCTGCTATCCAGGCCTACTACCGCGAAAATCGAATTTCGTAACCGAGGATTTTTCTCTGTTACTTTTGAGTAACGAAGAAAACGAAGGCGTCATTAGAGTGAGAGAGACAAATCCTCGAAATTTACGAATTTGGATTTTTAGACCTATACCCAGAGTTGGGCAAAAAGTAATATGATTACTCCTTCAGATTACTTTTGTATGTGTACTTTGTAATATTAATTACAAAGTACACATACAAATGTAATTTATAGAAGTAATCATATTACTTTTTGCCCAACTCTGCCTATACCGCTACTTCGAAATTTTGAGCAGACATTAATCTTTTATCAAATTAAATTTGCAGGCGAAGACGGTACGAACTAGGTCACGGGTCGCCAATTTTAATATGGCAGTAGAATGATTGTTTTAATGCAAAAACACTGGACTGTTAAAAGTTTAGAAGGGTAAATATCTGAGTGTTTTAACCGCCTAATTTTGGTGGCATCATTTTGTCGAAGTTTCTATTCGTTACAGTGTGATTTGAAAGAGGCACGGTACCTTATACAAAGCACGAAATATAACATTAAGACGTTTAGAAACTTCGGCATATATGATGCCACCAAAATTAGGCGGTTGAAACGCTCAGATATTCACCCAAAACACGTTGGTCTGCTGTTGGTCCTTCGAGCCGGATACTTTTTAATTTTCCACTCAAAATGTTGTAATTATTCAGCCTATGATAGTCCACTGCTGGACGTAGGCCTCTCCTATTAGCCATGCGTATAGACGCATCAGGAGGTAAATGCCCATAATTATACAATAATAATATTTTTTGTAGATTATTCGCCCACATAAATAATCTCGGGTCAAGCTACTAACAGTAACACGGGGTTAACTGGTTAACGGTAACGGGGGTAACTTGAGCTGTCGCTGTGACTTGCCCTCTCTCCTTTTTGGATCCGAATAATATGAAAAAAAACATGAAATAGGCTAATATTTTGAACATACTCGGTCCAGCCGTTTTTGACCAACTACGGAATCCTGAGCGTGACCCGACAAGCTCTTGGCCGACTTTTTTTTACTAACGATAATCAATAATAATTAAATTAAAAACTACAAAAAAAGTTGGGTCAAGTTTTTAACAGCTATGTGTTAATATTATTTACAACGATGAGTCGATGACATTTAATTAGTTATGAGAATATAAACGACTTGATCTGAGAGCGATACGTTCAATTTGGAAGTATTTCTACGTGAAATAAATGTTAGTTATTTTATAATAAGTTGTGGGACATTAAATAAACCGGTCCAATTAAATATAGAAAAATATAAGTGTGGAAATATTTTTGACGATTAAATTATGAATTATGATATTCGAAGTTATTGATCGATTTATAGAACTTGTCAATGAAAAAATACGTACCTACCTCCTATGAGCCCTATATGGTCAGTGTATCGACATACTTACTAGCTCGTCCATTATAATCATTAAGGTGCATTCAGACCGAACGAGCATTCGCTATTCTAACCCCCTAGGTACTCTACGAAATTCGATCGTTACACAAAACGTGATTCGTTGATCTCGTAGAGTGGGGGATAGAATAGCGAATGCTCGTTTGGTCTGAAAGGGTTAGAAATTTTGGTGGCGCTAGGTGAACAGAGAATGGTGGAGACGATCTTTAAATATTTTATGATTAATTGTATAATTAATTAATCAATACAATTTTAAACGTAAAATCTCTTAAACAAGGGCGATTTGGGCTCTACTTTTCACTTACGATCAGGTGGAGTGGAGCCACTTTGTTGTGCCAACGTTATTTTTATTGGGTCGGCAACGCGCATGTGACACCCTGAGGTTGCAGGCGCCCATAGGCTACGGTGACTGCTTTCCATCAGGCGGGCCGTATGCTTGTTTGCCACCGACGTGGTATAAAAAGGTCCTCCAATTTTAAGTTTTAATTAATTTCACCTTTAATATTTGCCTACCTGTTGAATTTTGCGCTTACGTGCCGAAAGGCCTACTTATATTGAACCAAGGTAGAAGCCACTCGATCACCGTGTTGTAAAGGTCGATATTCAAATAATATTGCATAATATCACCTATTATGCTAATGTTTGATTTAAAGTGTAAACAAAGTAACAAAAAGCACTAGTTACATCACATGACGAATAACAAAAAATGCGATACCAGTGAAAGGTGTGAGAAGTTTCAAATTGCGCGTAAATCAATTTGTGGTGTGACCTTTCTATATCAATTTGTGCTTTTATTTGTGTACTTAATATAATAATTATGCGCGCGTTACCATTAGTTATGTCAGAATTAATTTACTGACTTTTATTGTTAGCCTTTTATAAGTAGTTTGAGTGCCTCGAGTGTGCTGTGTGCTCGATTATTGACCACAGTTAGGGCTTGCAATTCGAATATTCGAAAATTTTGATTATTCTGCCCATTTTAGTATTCAAATAATAAGACATGAGGTAATCATATTTTCGAATATTTTTCTGTAACTGAAAAATATTAAATTTAGACACTTTTTTTATATTTTTCTTCGATCGATACTACTACTATACTAATACTAATTTGGGGACGTTTTACGAAGTTTCGGGACATACATGGTACATCCTGGCCAAAAAGGTCTCTAGTTTTCTTTGTTGATTATTGCAGCATATCACGCCTTATTAAAATATTTGACGTAAATGTGCAAAAGAAAGTAATTCTACCTACATATTCATTTTTTTATTTTATCGTGAAAACTATTCGAATATGGAGCCGCGTTTCCACTTAGTGTTCTGAGCGAGCATTCACATTCACATTTCGCTATGGGAAATCCTGTTTTCGTCTGCCCAAGAACGAATGCTCGCTCAGAACACTAAAGGTGCATTCAGACCAAACGAGCATTCGCTATTCTATCGCCACTCTACGAAATCAACGTATCACGTTTTGTATAACGATCGAATTTCGTAGAGTGGGGGGATAGAATAGCGAATGCTCGCTTGGTCTGAATGCACCTTAAGTGGAAACACACCACGCATATATTATGTGTACGTGCTGCACACGCATCTAGCGTGGCTTAGCCTTAAATGGCTATAGAAAATCTGTATTGATTGCATTGTAATGTTTTTGTTGACAGAACGACCGAGTGACAAGAACAGTCTCAAGTCACCTATTCTTCCCGTGCAGCTGCCGATCCAATTAGGTAATTTTCTTCTTATTTGCTCGGTAAGTGTAATTTCCCATACAACAAATATCCCTGGGTCGCGTTTTATAAAGTTACATTTTACAATTTCGCTGTGTGCCTCTCTAACGCACGCACAGATTGGCTAGAATGAGAAGCAAACAGCAAAATTGTAAATTGTAACTTTATAAACGTGACTGCGTTACAGCGCTGTATAGCCCTGGCTAGCCGCTGTGATGGGGACTTTTGGACCGGGCGCGGGACGGAGCGGGGATTGCAAGTAACGTTTTTTTGGTTAGGTGTCGTAATGACGAAGCCTGTTGCGGATATTGCTATTAGTGTGTATGATGGATGAAGCCTGTTGCTAATTGTATTTTGTAGCAAGTGTGATTTAACTTAAACTTACAGACTTACAATATTTACCCAACCCTGCCTCATGAAGACCTCATCCCGCCATTGGTGCAGTTCTATGTTCTTTTGTTCTGAAACATTTATTATAAAAAAACTGAAACTTGTACCTAACAAGCGACCGGATATGGCTAACAATACTTTACTGTGTTTTATTTCAGGAGGTCAAGGTGGAATAACTCTACCAGTGCTGGTGGTTCCTGTACCAATTTATACAAACAATCCAGGTAAGATCACTTTTTCGAATTCATACGACGGGGAATGCGATGTAGATTTTTAGCCAAACCGTGAACATTATTTGATTCAAACCTTTAATTATAAAAGTAACTAACTTTCTAAGAATTTTTTTAAAATATTTGTCAAATGTTAATACTTGAAAACGATAGCTAGTAATGCGTATTATTACCCATTTTGTTAAAGCCCGGGTCATGGTAACGCCCTGTATACATTTAATAAGTTGTAATGAAATACTAATTATACTTAATTTATGAGCGCTGATTTCCTTCCAATATTTTCTCTATTTGGGGCGATATTTTATTACACGACTGCTAGAGAAACATAAGTGTGTGTATATTGCTAAGTGGTAAAAAGCAAGAGCTCACTCACTCTAAGCTCCGAATGCCGTGTTTCTGATCATAATAATTTTGTAACAGATTCGTGCAGCGCCAATCACCATGCATCTCCCGCTGAGAACCCAGCAGAACCAGCACAAACGCCGCCAAATGTAGCCCTGCAAAACCGTCAGCAATTCGCTCAAATCAAAATTACCCCCCAAGTCATCCAACCGCAAGAACCCACCCAAAGTAGCCAGCTAGAAAACACCAATTTACATCAAGAAGAAATTCAAACTAATCCAGAAAGCAACCACTTAGAAAATACCTACTCACACCAAGAAGTAATCCTAAGTAAACCACTTCAAGAAGTTGTCCAAAATAAACCGCAACGCCAACAACCAATTAGAGTACTCCCACATCAAGACGCGATCCAAATCAACCAACAACTGCAACAAACTGAGCCACAGCATTCTTACAACCCTGTAAAGACTTACGCATCTTCTAAAGTTGTCATCCCTACTCCGGTTCCAAGCGTCCCTCAGAAGGAAAACTTGAATTTCAACCTTGGTACTAAAGTCAGTTTTGATCAGCAAGCTCAGGCGCCCCAAGAACCAGTGGTCTTCGAACAGACCACGGTCGTCGTTGACGATGACAAGATTCCTTACTCTGATGGTTCACCAATTTTTGGTAAGTTTTTTAGTATTTTACGATTTACTTGATAACGTAGTTAATGATGCCAACTAGTTTGGGTTAAGGGTTACAAGCTTCATATACTTACATCCGCCTACTAGTCATGTGGTGGTTTCTACAGGAAACGAAGTATTGGGCTAATCGGCCTAAACCAGGCCGTTTTTTATGTGACATTTATATTAGGTACCGATAATAACACCTCCTGCCTCGATAGCAAAGAGAAATCAGTGTTGGTGTAGGTGTCCGGACCTCTTATCTGTAGCTCCATCTCTTATCCATCCAACCTTCATCACCATAGCCCATTACTCTTTTCCATTTCATTTTCAATAGCCTCCATACTCCTGTTGGGACTGGTTCACGGATATCTATTGTCGTGCCCTTGAATGGGTTGCAGCAGGTGCACAACACAGCAAATTTCTTCATAGGGCATCTACGGGTTGGATCCACATCCTCACGCAAGCCTATCAAAAGACCGGGATTTAAAATCCCGTAAAATAAGATCAGATAAGAATTTATGTCGAGCTTACTTAGCCTCGTCAATTTTCTATTTTAGGTCGATCTGCTATTTACGATTTCTTTTCCAGAGACCTCAGAACAGATGATCCAGAGCTTCATCAGGCAAGCTCCAGTGGCCCCAGAGCTGCCAGCCGTGATCCCAGACCTGGACCTGCCGGAGCGACTGCCAGCCTCCGAGTCCTCATCAGCCAGCTCCACTTCCATAACCGCGGCAGCCCCTCCTCGCCCGGACTTCAACCGCTCCCTCCATCTTAGAGTGGATTTGACTGTACCCGGCTCTGATTATACGGAGGCTTATGATATCACGTATGTTAAATTAGCACTATAGTGACCAAAGTAGCAATAGTAAAATTTTGAATAGCGTTAGTAAGAATTTCAAGGACTTCCTTCGTGTACAGTCGATTTCATAAATATATGAGCAAATCCAAAGCTTCAAAAATAAATGAGCATAGTAAAGTACATATGCATCTGGACAGATTTACTAATCACAAATGTGTGTACATATTACTTGTCATATTAATCGGAGCATGTGTCACAAAAAACCTAAGCAACTGAAAAGTCATAAATATCTGTACCTCCATGCGTTTCTGAGAAAAACAAGTCTTGGCGAATAAACAGACGGATGGACAAGCTGGATGTGTGACGAATTTATAAGGATTACCCATTCTCTTTACTTTAAAGCACATAATTCTAATTTAGAAGAATTTTTAGACCATGTTTTTCATGCGTAGGTATATTAAGACATGACGTGTATATGTAATAATAATAATACACGAATTCTTTTTAGAACCAGAGTCTGACTCCAGAGTAACATTAACCTTTCATATATATGTTATTATGTTGCAGTTTTTTTTTTAAATAAATGAAAGCCCTTAAAATCTATTATTTAAACGACTTGTTATGGACACGGAACAAGACATATAAGGGGTTAATCAACATCCCTCTATTTGGGATTATAAAATACAAATGACTTCACCTTACTTAAGCATGATTCAGAAGTTGTCATGTTTTCCAGATGGCACTCGGAGTCGAACACCGCGCGAACTGTGATCGAAGATGGCAGCACCGTCATCTACCGCGCGCCGTTGGCTGACGGCCGTGTCCAGTTTCTTGAGGTAACCGCAACAAATCTTTCTATTTGGGGAATTTTTCTGCCTTTTTTTTAATACAGGGGGTAAATCTAGTACGTGTGCTCTTAACTGAAAATTGCAGTAAAAATATCCTTACACGAACAATAAAATCGGCCCCCAGTGTAATGCAACACACTTGATTTGGACGCTCGTCGACTGGTCATTTCAATAGCGGACGACACATGTTTGTACCTATACCTACCTACGTAATTGAGAGTAAAGTATGCCTGGTTTAATTTATCGCCAGTATTAAATTCGGAGCCGCTCAACGAGCTATGGAGAGGTCTATGCTCGGAGTTTCTCTGCGTGATCGAATGAGAAATGAGGAGATCCGTAGGCGAACTAAAGTTACTGACATAGCCCTCCGGGTTAGCAAGCTGAAGTGGCAATGGGCAGGCCACGTTGCACGCAGAGCATATGGTC
The DNA here is from genome assembly GCA_025490895.1 of Thaumatotibia leucotreta. Taxonomy (NCBI): domain Eukaryota; kingdom Metazoa; phylum Arthropoda; class Insecta; order Lepidoptera; family Tortricidae; genus Thaumatotibia; species Thaumatotibia leucotreta. The sequence continues at coordinate 3,006 of JALPQI010023985.1, read as the reverse complement.
GATGGGGTCGAACAGTGCTCGAGTGGAGACCACGGCTAGGCAAACGCAGCGTAGGACGTCCACCCACAAGATGGACAGACGACCTTATGAAGGTCGCCGGGACACGCTGGATGCAGGTCGCATCTAACCGGTACATGTGGAGGTCCAGAGGGGAGGCCTATGTTCAGCAGTGGACGTCTTATGGCTGAGATGATGATGATGATTAGATTTAGACACTCTACACCGCAGCAGCATCTAAAGTGTCACCACCATTTCCATGTATTTTGTATGAAAATAAAATATTTTAAAAATAAAAATGAAACCGCCTTCAAAAATACGCTGGAACTAAAAAGTGCAAAATAATTTTGGTTCCTACCACTTAGGATTTCCTACCCAAACCTTTAAACCTTTTACCCTATTCATTGAAATAAAATATGATTCCTAGGTACCCCACTGATCTCTGTGAAGTCGGTGCCAAGACAAATACATCCACAGGCTACATCACACTCATATGTTAGGGTTAGTTATTATTTTAGGGTTAAGAAATACCCTTCAAAATATTATAAATGAAATCAAAATATTATTAAATATTATGAAGTGTATACGGAATATTATTTAGTTGTTGTTGTTCTGTGTCTTGGCACCGACTTCAATGAGATCAGTGGGGTACCTAGGAATCATATTTTATTTCAATGAATAGGGTAAAAGGTTTAAAGGTTTCGGTAGGAAATCCTAAGTGGTAGGAACCAAAATTATTTTGCACTTTTTAGTTCCAGCGTATTTTTGAAGGCGGTTTAATTTTTATTTTTAAAATATTTTATTTTTTGCTTTTTAGTATGGTATAAATATAAAATAGGTTCAGTAATAGTACATTGTGCATCTAGGGAGGTAAGTACGGTATTACCAACGAGAGTGTGACAAGCCCGACCCCAAAGGCCCCCGACTAATGACTTGAAATTACTTGAGTAACTTGAGTTAGTATTCCGCTTAGTGAGAATTATCCTCCAACTCCTAATCGTTAAGGAGTTGTGACTTCCATAATCAGCTTACCAACATGAGCCTATGACCACCTAAAGGCAAATACTTGAATTGCTTCCAAAATACATGTAATATGTTATATTTAAAGAATTATCCTCCAACTCCTAATCGTTAAGGAGTTGTACCTTCCATCATCAGCTCACCAACATGAGCCTATGACCACCTAAAGGAAAATACTCGAATAGCTTTAAAAAACATGAAATATGTTGTATTTAAAGAATTATTGCCCAACTCCTAATCGCTAACGAGTTGTACCTTCCATCATCAGCTCACCAACATGAGCCTATGACCACCTAAAGGCAAATACTTGAATAGCTTCCAAAATACATGTAATATGTTATATTTAAAGAATTATCCTCTAATTCCTATTCGTTAAGGAGTTGTACCTTCCATCATCAGCTCACCAACATGAGCCTATGATCACCTAAAGGCAAATACTGGAATAGCTACCAAAAAACATGAAACATGTTATATTTAAAGAATTATTGCCCATCTCCTAATCTCTAAGGAGTTGTACCTTCCATCATCAGCTCACCGACTTAAGACGTTCATTACTAGACGCAAATGGGCATTTTCGCGAGAAGAGATCCAAAAAAAATTTTTTTTAAGGTAGGTAAATTTAATGTTTTTCCTACTCAGAATAAAGAGTTCTTTCAATCTAGGAGAAAAAAAGTACAAGAAAAAAATGGTCCCACATTTTTCATACATTTTACATGCTCTCCACTTTGTAACCGCTGTACAAAGTGTTTGAAAAACGGTTACGTAATAGAAACAAAAAGTTGGGACACTTTTTTTCTTCTAGTAGGATCGAAAGAGCTCCTGATTCTGAGCAGGAAAAACATAAAATTTATCTGTTTCAGAATAATAAGTTTTTGGATCTCTTCTCGCGAAAATGCCCAAATACTTGATTGGCTTTCGAAAATAAATGAAAAATGTCATGTGTGCCTACATTTGAAGAGTTCCCTCGATTTCTCCAGGATCCCATCATCAGATCTGGACCCGACGACAATGGGACCAACTAGAAAGTATACCCTTTCAAACAAAAAAAGAATTTTTTAAATCGGTCCACGCGTCTTCGAGTAATCGGGGAACATACATAAAAAAAAAAAGATTTCGTCGAATTGTAAACCTCCTCCTTTTTGAAGTCGGTTAATAAAGGAGCTGCGGTAATAAGACCGCAGTCACGTTTTTTTAGAATGACTTTTTTCTACCTTTTTCGTAAATTTCTATAAGGCACTGGTGCCACCAAAAGCGAATTAGTGATTGATAGCCCGGCTATATAACGTGAAGGCCACGTGAAGGCTAAAAGCGTATATTATGACAGTTTTCACACACGTATTCATTGGGCTCATTTATTATTCATGTTTTTTTTAACGCGACATAGGTACTAAGTACAAGTGCATACTTGCATGGCATGCGTGCGTGCTAAGTACATAATGGACCCACGGGAACATTGTTCTTGTAATTAAATTGTTCTTCTCGTTAACGTAGGTCTAGGTACTCGGCTAGTAGTAAAACAAGCTGCTAATTTGTTGGATAGGGAGCAAGTTACGAAAATAATTATGAAGGTTGAAATATCTAAAAATAAATTATTTAGATTCTTTAATCCTATAAGTAAAGCATACAAGTATGTGATATTTTTATGCACCAGTGTTTTTACGTATAGTTAATAAAAATATGTACCAATTGCATATACCTACATGTGAAATTGCGACTCCGAAACTGAGTCCTGATCACAGTGTTTCCTATTTCAGGACTCAGGGTGTAGATTTACTTTAGAACTGTCTTGGAATAATAAAAGATTTTCATTTTAATTTTTTTGTCCGGTGTCCGCTTATATTTGGTGAGGTTGGTCTTTTTCTTTGGTAGGTACATGGATTGGATTTGTGGTATTATCGTACCTAAGTGAAAAGTAGAGCCCAAATCGCGGCGGCAACGAACAGGAGATAATTCATAGTAGGTAGGAATAACCTACATAGTAGTGCTACT
>JALPQI010023984.1:0-18929 GCA_025490895.1 Thaumatotibia leucotreta | reverse complement strand
TTTTACAATGCAATGCCTTAGCAGATTCACTAAGAACACCGACGCACAAGCAACTCGAAGCACCTGTTCGCAAGAACCGTCTATAAATTTAAAAAGTATTGTAGATATCAAAGAACGGTTTAAAACAAAAATCACAAATTGCACTACTAGTCGCCTGGATACTGTCTTTGGGTCATATTAATAACAGTTTTCTTAATATTTAAATTAAATTGCAAAAAAGTCATTCATTGGTACAGTGTCATCCACTCCTACATTTACCTTACCTTCACCGGTTAAATATTGTAAACAACAACCATTGCCCTTGCGACAACTCAACTCTCCAAAGCATTCAACATTTGATTGCTGACTGTCCTAAATTTGAATCAATAAGATTAAACCATTCCCTTACCTGTTCACTTCTCAATATTGAACCCTTCAACCTGAAACAAATCATCACTAAAGAAACCACCAACAATTCATACGTATCATATATAACTAAAATAGTAAACGAACTGAAAAAGTTTAACGCAACTTAATATGAGTGTAATCAAAAACTCTGAATCTGTATTCCATTAACACCTTAATGTACGACACGATATAAGAGCATACGAGTAAACCATTAGCTCCGCGCTCTAATAATACCTTGTATTACGTAGCAATATTAAAAAAAAAAAAAAAAACTAGGGATGTAGTGAATAATCTTTTTCCTTCTGTTTTTTACGGAAACGTGCGAATTCTGTCATATTGCTATCATAATGAACGATGCGTTGAAGTTAAGACTGGCAGACGGACGAATTCAGACATTTCCGTGAAAATAGACAGGAAAAAGTATATTGAAGTCTTAAATATTGCACTTATGAATGAAAAACTAAAAGCTATCTTCTTCTTAAAAGATTCTAACAGGTTTGCTTGTTTTTACAAACAAGAAACTCAGCAGGAATAACTTTTTCAAACCAATGTAAATAAGTAAATAACACATCTTGTTATGCATAAAATTAAGTACTTTACCTGACACACATTAAAGAAGCTAAAACATTTGATTTATTAGAATACGTTAACAATTTGCCGTTTACAGGGTTCTAATTGTCAGGATGCCGAAAAAAAAGTAGGCACATTAACTAATAACATTATATGTATTTAGATATTATAGGTATTAGACATAATATTGTTGATTTGAAAAATTACAAATTTTGTAGTGTTCGTATTCTTCGTCCGTTCCGTCGTATGGTGTAAATGGCCTCAGATTGGCTTGATATTGGGCGTAGTTTTGTTGTCCGCGCGCACCTAATTTATACGCGTTGACTCGGCGCGAGGCCCTATTGCGCCTGCGCATAAAGCGACGCGCAATTATCGCGCTGGAAGATAATTAATAGGTTGAAAGTGAGGTTATTATATTGTATTCACAAATATATTACAATTTAATACGTAACTTCGATATTTGATCTTGATAATTATGATGAAAACTAGCTTACGGTGACTATTTTTTTATTAACGTTACTTCTTGACGTGTCTTAATAATATTAATTAGGTACTTATTAAAACAAACTACTGCATATATTATACCTATAAGTGATCGTATATATAAATATATAACAAATGCTATTATATTGGCTGTGAGTTTAGTTTGAGAAGTATTTTATTAATAATATTTTTTTTTCGTCATCGTCCTCATTTATAAGAGCATGGCTCTTGTTGGTGTAGTTTCCATTTTATTATATTCTCTACTTTTTCCTTCAACAATATGATTCAACATCAATGGCTTCCTTCGTCCCTCAAAATTGAGGGTAGGTACTTATATGCCATAATCGCCACGCTTGGTAGGCGCATTGGCAAGTCTACTCCGCTCTGGCATTACAAGGATGCTGTTACCCATCATCCCTTGGATGCATAGCCAAGTTGCCAATCGCTAACGCTTAGTAGCGTATCGTAGTTTTACCTCTCTGTCGCTCTTTCATATCAGTGCGACAAAGACAGTTAACTGCCTTTCGCTTACGATTGACGATTAAGCGTTAGCGATTGGCAACTTGTCTAAGCACCCTGGTGTGTCTGTCCGCAGTTTATGGACATACCCGGGTCCTTTTATACTTTCTTGGTTGTTCAAGCAAGTTGTTCCTCCTTATGGTTTTATATCTAACACAAATATATATACGACATCATATCAAAATAAAGATGACAAAATGGTCGTTGGTTAAATTAGGTACACTATGATTGCAGATGTTACGTCACATACAGGGTGATTAGCCAAGTTGCCAATCGCTAACGCTTAGTAGCGTATCGTGGTTTTCCATCTCGGTCACTCTTTCATATTAGTGCGACAAAGACAGTTAGCTGCCTTTCGTTTACGATTGACGATTAAGCGTTAGCGATTGGCAACTTGTCTTTAGGCACTAGGTATGCTCATTTTCCGCAAAAAAAAAACATCAACGGGAATATTTTATTTGACGAAATTGTCTACTAAAATTTCAGACAAAATATTTCCTACATCGCTGCATTCAAACAGCAATTCTCATAAACCGCAACCTAATACCCGACCGCATCCAAAAACAAACATTCTCACGTAGAACAACTGTTACAAATACCTACCATTTAACGTTGATTTATCTCCAATCTAAAGGGTCCATTCAAGCCGCTGACCGCAGATGATATCTTTACCTTTTATTCGTCTCGTTTGTGGGCAGTCCCATAATCTGTCAAAACTGAACAATATTTTGTCTGCTGGATCCTTTGTGGGATGCGGCCGCGACGTGAAGACACGCGGAACGTTCGGTATAATGGTGTCGGCGCCTATAGTTGACGATGCTGTAATTATTATATGAAATACAAGAGTGCTTAAGTTAGTGCCGCTGATGGGATGATAGGTTCGTGTTTCGGGTTAAATTAAGTTTGTGCATCTTATCAGAATGCGTGAATATTCCGAGTCGCGCAAATTGCAGAAGACTTTGACTAAAGATTTTAATATTTTGGGCCGACAGAGTAAATATTGCTACTTCATTTTGTTGTTTTTGTTTTCGGTAATTAAATTTGATTATATGATACTATTTTATATGTAGGTATTACATTCATTGTTTTTTTATTGAGTAGTTCAAATCAGTAATCATGTGATACTACAACGGTTAAAGCTCGACCTATTTATTACTTACCGTTAAATGTTACAGTGTAATATAAAATTGATAACTCTAATGCTATTTGACTTAACTGAACTAAAATAATTTTGTTAATTTGCAAAAAACTGTTTAAAAAGTGACTACCCACTATCTAAAATCAAATACTTATCCAACGAGTTTTGTTAAATAATCAAACGAAATTATTTAAGCAAGCTAAGAATAAGCTGTATGTGGGAACAATTTGTTGCGATTTATTTCGGGATTATAAGTCCATTATTATAATATTAATCTTTCAGAAGGACATCGAACGTTAGAAAAGCTATTACCAAACTTAATTAATGATGGCGCTCGGAATATCACATAAAATATAAGTAATAATATTCTAAATGTCATAGGTAAAATATAGCGAAGATTAAAGAACTGTTGTTTATAGTACACCAAACGAAGGAAACTCAGAGGAAAAAACTCGTGTATAAGCGAATTTTGGCATAGTTGTAGGGAATGGTGTTTTAAACCACATACTAAAAGTACTGATGATTAGGGGTGGAGCTAACGGGGGGAGGGGGGTGTAAAGGTCCTTATTTTTATTTTTTCGTAAATAACTCGTAAACCGTGGCTTATAGCAAAAAACGTTCTAGTACATAAGTAATCTACATAAAATTCTCTACAAAAAAGATTTAAGCATGTTTTCTCTGGGATCAATGTGTCATGAGATAAGAAAGCAAGAAGACGGACACTAAAGAAATAAACACAGTTGTTTAAGTAGGTATGGCACATACAGAATGCTCGCGACAATTCCAAAAGATTTTAATGCTCAATTCCTGACCATATTTAGAGTCTTTAATGTTACATAAAATTTCATGGATTCAGCTTGGTTTCAGAGATAATCAACCTTTTTTTCGAAATAAGTTTTTCGACGTAACTCGTCATAAAACTTCTTTTTGATTACAATGCTACCACAATGTCTTTTTATATTACTACACCTTTTGCCTGGCAATCAAAAAATGGGAATAAACTTAACGAAATAATCAGTCCCTAAAAAAAAATATTGAAATAAATAATTTTAACAAATTGTTGTTGTGATAAAAAGTACTGGAAATGTCAAAAAGTATACAAAAAGTCTAAAATAAAAGAGAAAAAAATTTTTTTTTGGTGTTATTTGACATTAGGTCTCATAATCATTTTTGTTTATTTTGATATCTAGAATGCATACTTAAAATCTTTTAGAATGCTCGCGCCCTGTATACTTATTTGTAAAAATAAAATTCCTAATTATCTTCTAAACCTACAATATTCTCATAATCATCGTTAAAAGATTTTAACTATGCATTCTAGACATCAAAACAAACAAAAATTATTATGAGACCTAATGTCAAATACCACCAAAAAAAAATTTTTTTTTTCTCTTTTTTTTAGACTTTTTCCATACTTTTAACATTTCCAGTACTTTTTATCATAACAACAATTTGTTAAAATTATTTATTTTAATATTTTCTTAGGGACAGGTTATTTCGTCAAGTTTATTCCTATTTTAAATTGCCAGGCAAAAAGTGTGGTAATATTAAAACACACTGTGGTAGCATTTTAATCAAAAAGAAATTTTATGACGAGTTACGTCGAAAAACTTATTTCGAAAAAAAGGTTGATTATCTCTGAAACCAAGCTGAATCCATGAAATTTTATATAACATTAAAGACTCTAAATATGGTCAGGAATTGAGCATTAAAATCTTTTGGAATTGTTGCGAGCATTCTGTATGTGCCATACCTACTTAATCAAATGTGTTTATTTCTTTAGTGTCTATCTTCTTGCTTTCTTATCTCATGACACATTGATCCCAGAGGAAACATGCGTATATCTTTTTTGTAGAGAATTTTATGTAGATTACTTATGTACTAGAACGTTTTTTGCTATAAGCCACGGTTTACGAGTTATTTACAAAACATTAAAAATAAGGACCTTTACACCCCTCTCCCCCCGTTAGCTCCACCCCTAATCACCAGTACTTTTAGTATGTGGTTTAAAACACCATTCCCTACAACTATGCCAAAATTCGCTTATACACGAGTTATTTCCCCCGATAGGCAACTTTTGATCTTCGTTAGGTGGGCTATTAAGTACGTTAATTCATTAACGTGCATTTCTGCAACAAAATTACGGTCATGATCCTCGGAGGTGCTATAAAAATCATTAGTAGCCACATTATGCTGTATAAGCATGCCAATAAGACGGGCCTCAGTGCGTTTTAAACGACGTCGCAGTTATCGTTTGAATCAATTATTTCTCCATTTACGTACATTCGAAAGCTTAAGCATTTCGTTTTAACAGTAGACAGCTATGATGTTAAGTGACTGTACAGTGCACAACTTGGGCCATACGAGCTACGATTGTAGAATTGTGTATAGAGAAAAGTTAAACCATCCGATGTTACTTGGTAAAGAGTAGCAAGTATTTTAGTGTTTTATATTACAATCACTATTTTTGTTTGCATTTGTAATTTCGTTTAAATATCTATTTAGTTGGGGCAAAACAAACAATGCATACGAGAAAGTGGTGCTATTTTATACGTAAAAAAACTTGGACAGGTACCTATTGTTTTAAAAAGTAAGGATGTTAATTAATTGATTACACACTTCTAATTTACTTTATACTTTTAATTTATGAATTCAAGCATAAAGGTTTTATTTAAATTTTATTGAATGAGAAGTAAAATCTATTTGTTTTTTGGAACCCGGCTCTACTAGATATTTAGGTGTTGTAATGATGCAATTCGTTAGTGTTTTTTTATATGTGAAAATATGACATATTTTCTCATGCTTGTAGTACCTATTCATTTCAGTCGTTATCTACGCACGAAAGACTAAAGACTGAATCGCTATCTAAATCTTTATAATTATTTGAATAATTTCTCTGAGTATCATAAAATCGCTTACAAATGGTATTGTATTCGGTTTTGTAATTGAAGGCCAATCTATACCAACAAAAGGGTTAACAGGCTGAAATAACAAGGAAGCCACTGAAGGTTTATTATTAATAAACCTCTAAAGGTCGAAGGTTACACGCAACCAAAAATAATTTTTAACAGCGTATCTTCACATGCTCTTATAATTCACATGCGTCATTCATACCCTCAATAACTATGTTCTATATTTATAGTAGCTACAGTCGGTAGTCGCCATCCTATAAGGGTCCTTATTTTGCTTCCTAAAACCTCACGGTCACTGAAGTGGGAAGGCATTTATTTTTTTGGCCACCTTGAACGTTATATTGGCCGTCTAATGACGGCAGTAAGAATACATTGGTCACTTCCCCACTCTTCCCGCGGGTGTCGTAAGAGCAGACTAAAGGATTGACGTGTCTCTGACCATGTTGTAGTTGTCGTTGTATTCTGGGCATTTTTTCCGCAACTCGACATCAAACGTGCCTATTTTGTTTTGTCCCAGCGTCGTCACTGACCATTATTTGATATAAGATTGATGATGGGCAGCAGCGTCATCATAGTGGACACATAACTGCGATCGCCAATCCGCTGGCCCAGCGTGGCGATTACGACTATTTACCTCCTAATTTGTCTAAGCGCAATTACGCATAGTAATAGGAGAGGCCTACGTCCAGCAGGTGACTGAGATAGCCTGATGATATATGTATATTTAACGGAATGTAACAAGGACAATAATTAAGATGAGAAAAAAAAATAGTTGATAGTAGGTATACATTTAATAATTTAATGTATAAGCACCATTGTCCTCTCCATAGCGCGTAACATTTTTTCTATAACGCATTTTTTATTCACCGAAATACCATGAATGTAAGAATTCAACGCACGCTAATCAAGTAGACATAAAATTCATTTTATGGAATCAAATTTGTAATACAATTTAAAGAATTTATGTGTTATTCAATCAGATGTAATAAATCATTACGAGTAAATCTTTACATTCCCCATATGACAAATTAAGTAAGTACAACAATAGCTACGTCAGAAAAAAAATGAACAGTGTGAAATTGTTGAATTTAATTTTACACGGTCTTTGAAATATAAAAGGGCCAAAAGCGAACACTTGTACAATTTGTACTTACATGTATTCGATCATAAGTGTAAAGTTAAGCAACATGTCGAATGTAGGTTCTGGTTTCCCCACCCGATTTTTAGTCTTGGGCTGGACCTAAAAGTGTACCCAATGCCCATAAGTCTGGTCTTATGGGCATTCCGTCTACCCGCATACATAGGTTAGGAGTGATAGGTTGGTCCACGTTTGTATGAAAAAAAAACTAACTACTTTTTTTTAATGGGCCACCCATTTATTTTGTTAAACAAATGGTTGTACAAATACAGTTTTTTTTTCTATTATTTACGTTGCCTATTACTGGGTGACAAAAATTAAAAATAAACATGAAAAATTGTAATAAAACTTATTTCTTCCTTTTTACTTATAAATCCTATGTTTAAACGGTCTAGAAGCTATAACTAAAATATAAAGTTAAGAAATAGTAATTTTATAAATATTAGATGTCATATACCAAAGAAAAACGACCAAGATCACCTATGTCCGAGGTGGGGACACCTCGGACATAGGTGATCTTGGTCGTTTTTCTTTGGTATATGACATCTAATATTTATAATTTATATAGTATTAAGTAGTGTGACTACTGGAGAAAAATTAAAAGTACAAATCAAAATATTCAGTTAATAAATAATTTGATTTGTGTTTTCACAATATGTTCAATAGATGGCAGCACCATCTCTCTCTAGCTATTCTAGAAAACTGTAAAGTATTCTAATAGGAGGTGCAGGCATGTAGTTAGTGCTTGCCCTTAGAGAATGGTTAAAGGCGCCTAGCCTTGTAAGGGATTGCATATACCCGAGAAATTTGACCGGTGGTTGCTAAGACCGAGTGGCCGAGGGGTACAGGCATCAGCCGAGAAAGCTGAGTACGTGGGTTCGGTCCCCACCTCGGACATAGGTGATCTTGGTCGTTTTTCTTTGGTATATGACATCTAATATTTATAATTTATATAGTATTAAGTAGTGTGACTACTGGAGAAAAATTAAAAGTACAAATCAAAATATTCAGTTAATAAATAATTTGATTTGTGTTTTCACAATATGTTCAAATAGTAATTTTATTTATCGGATTCCAAACATTATAAAATAAAATCAAAGGCGTTAACCACCCCTTTGTAATTGAAATAAAATTACAACACTTAAATAACTTAAATGTATTTTATCAACATAGTAAGTATAACAAAATAAGGGGGTGGCAAATGGGAGAAAATAAACTTGTTTTTTGGACCACCCCAAGGACAGGTAGGATGTAGGTATCCAACGGTGTTTGATGAACTCCCAACATTTTCAAGCGAACGAAAACATTTATCAATAGAACTGTAAAATCAAAAATAACGGCCGGGCATGAGAACTCCCACGCACATCCTGCAGACAGGATGCTCGGATCCTTAATCGTCCTCATTACACAGCCCTAATTCGACACCGACGTAGGTGTCTTAACGTGCCATTTCCATCTCATTGAGAGTTGATTCTTTTGTCATTTATGAGAGTAAATGATTATGTGGAAAATAATTGAGATGTTTGCGCATAAGGCGCGAGGCTTGAATGAGGAAGTGACCTGCATTTTGAGTATTGTAATTGATTCAGTGTTGTGTATTTTTTAGAATTTTTTTTTTACTTTTAGGAGATCCATTTTCAAACAAACTTTTAAAAAATAAAACATTATTTTATTTATTTAGTCTAAGTTTACATAAGTAAATTTTGCCGCGTATTTTGAACATAATGAATATCAGTGTAGATGAAAAACTTAATTTTCGCACCACCTATTCGAATACGGGTCTATAACGGTCCAGCTTAAAAAATAACAATGAGATATAAGAATAAACAGTACGTTCATAATCAGTGATCGGTTTTTTGGATTCACCCTCGCGGAATTTCGCGTATATAAATTTATGAGTGTGACTATAAAAAAAAGAATACTATTATATTACATTATGAACAGTAACATGGCAAATTGCATGGAAATGCGTATAAATAAACAAAGTTTATTTTTCAAGTTACTATAGGAAACCCGCCGGGGGAACCCAAAAAACCGATCACTGTTCATAATCGATTACGATTTCTTCTGAATCTATTATTTGCATAAATATTAAATTACCTTTTTTTTCTCGTAGGTGGTGTAAAAAGCAGTAGGTACGTGTCACGCGGTATCAAAATTATTTTCGTCGTGGGTGTTAACGCTGTAATCTCTCATTATTCTCAGGATTCCACAATAGAATCCCTCACTACGTTCGAGATTCTATTGTGGAATCCATCGACCCATTCAGGTTTCAATGAATGCCCTCGCCAAGTTTGATCGCTTGTGACACAATTCACCTGCATGTAGTACTTACTAATGTGTGTGTATGAAATAATGTCTACAACTTCGATTTGTCAATTTTTATGTACTTAGCAATAATACTTAATTATAATTTTAATATTAAGACTAAACATCTGTAATCACTTTGTTACCTACTGTTTATTAAACACCTTGTATGAAGGAGCGAATTCCTCCTAACACAAGTTTCAAACTTAAAAGGAGGATTCGACAAGTTAAGAAACCATGTATGATTAATAAACGAATTTTGATTTTTTTTTATCTTTCAGTTTAACGCTAGCTCGATCCTGTTTTGACTGAAGACTTTAGAAAAGGATAGTTATAATTTTAACTAACGAATACGTTTATCTGACGATTGGAAAAACAAGCCCTAAATATTTTAATAATAACGGAAGTATAAATTCTGGGCATTAACTACATACTTCCATACAATTTCCGTGAACCTATATGCAAAACCAAACCATATCACTTATTTTTGTATGGTTTATAATTGAGTGTCAAATTACCCGAGCTGTATGCCTATGAATACATTATAATGGTTATGCTACGGTTTTTCACATAGGAATAGGTACATACTGGTACTGCCCTATTACAAATATACTCTCATAATCGGCCCCTTTAGTTTAAAATCCATTATAATATGGGTTCTTAAAAGACAATCAACAGCAAATTTAAATGCATTTAACTTTTAAGTGTTCAACCATTATGTCGCGCACTTAATCTGACGCTCGAAACTCCAGGCGATTCGATTGGACCATCGACACAAAGGCGTATTTCAAACGACAACCAGCTAAAACCACAGACGACAATAAATTTCGCATTGACACACATCGCGCCGATCATAAATATCGTTCGTTTTGTTTCTTACCATTTTTATGTGGACAACATCAAAAAAATACTGCCCAAATACCTCTGGACGAAAATAAATAAAGCAGTGTGGTAGTAAATGTCAATAATATGCAAAATAATGGATGTTAATCTGGACAGCCTTTGTGATTTGCGAGTCTGCGCTTCAAAGATTAGCCGCGTATGAGATACCTTCTTATGGTTTGAGTAGACACGGTGCGTTTTGATTGTCGCGCACCGCAACTTCGTGCCATTGACCGATGCAAATTTTAGAAAGCTCGAAATAAATAAAAACAAAATGGGCCAAAATGGTTTCAGACTGGGACCCACGGGAAACCTTTGATGGTGCTGGCCGGGGCATTGGCAGACCGAGGAGGCGAGGAGATGGCGGGACGACCTGACCGCGTTCTATCCAAATTGGCGGGAGAATTATGACGACCGGGCCGAATGGAGGAAAAGAGGGGAGGCCTTTGCCCAGCAGTGGGACCCTAAACCAGGGTAATAAAAAAAAAGTAGTCAACCAAATGGAGGTCTTAGCCACACGTGAACCATGTCAAAGTGACGTTATGAAGCACATTGTTAGTAATATCTTACTAGTTATCACGGTTCCAGTTGGCCTAGATTCCCAGTTGCTTGACGTACGTATTCCATTTTATGGCCCTATAAAATTACGAAAAACCATTAAACACATATTTAGATCATAACGTGTAGGTATACATAACGTAGGAGCTGGCTATTTCCTAAGCGAATAATTAAAATGGAATGCCCATTTATTTTAATTTTGTAGGTACTTTAATTTTGGCTGGTAACTGCATTTGGCATTTTATGATTTTCAATGCTTTATCAATTTTCTTTATATCATTAGCTCATCTAAGTCCACTGCTAGACGTAGGCCCTGTTCTATTATCTATGCGTATGAACGCATTAGGAGGTAAACAGAAACAACGATAAACGGTTAAATAAATAAGGTACCATCATAAGCGTACAGTGACGCTTTGATCCCTTAGGCGACTCTTACGACATACACTAGAAGAGTTGGGGTGGTGACAAATGTTATTCTCACTGCCGTCACCACGCGGCACACCAATTAGCCTAAAGCGCCTAAAATGTTTCAATAATTTTCCGCATCAAAGCTCGACGCCATATCGCTCCGTGTGTTCTGCGCCTAAATGTTCCAGCTTATATTATGACTATAACTTTTCTGTCTTACACATAATTTTGTTGTGTGTCAACGTGGAATCCTCGCCTTAGTTACAAAATAAATGAGAGAGTCCCTTGTTTATTGTATGGTATGCCGATCTTAAACGGTTTTCTTAATTAACATTGGTATAATGTTACTAAAGCTACTTAGTAGACAAAGCATATTCCCAGGTATACTTTACATATTAAGTTGGGTTAGTAAAACACTTCATACACATCTAGAGTTATACCATCAAACGTATTTTGTAGATAATATTTGTCACGCAATCCCATTAATTTCTGCCCAAAATATATGTGATTGCGTACACTTACCTACTCCGTACATTTACCCCTCACGAGACTACTATGTAAAAAATAGCCTGGGAAAAGAGAAATATAAGTTTCACTTGCCTACTTTGACCGTATATATTTATATGTGACATGTCGAAGGTAGTATGTAATGCTTATTTGATTCTTACATCGATAAAATAGAACGCACTAGAAGCTCTAAAAGACAAATTATAACGTAACATGCATTTATTCTACGGAAGTGTAACTTTCTAGTACACACTTATTAGTGCTTCAGTGCTGATTTATAAACAAGTATCCTACCGCTTCATAAAACAAGTGAAATCGGCTTTAAATACCAGGGCTTCAAAGTGTCTCGCTACGACCATTAATCAAACCACTTTCCTAATGTGACAGATCAGGGTATCGTCCTGACATTACCCGAGGTCGCAGACGCCACCCACGGTTGACCCGATGACATTGTTATTATTGCTATTGCTCGTTACATCGCGAATACCGGCCAATTATTTCCTACACACTTTCACATTTGGGCGATTAGCTCGGTAATCCGGTCGTTGACCTATCTGCCTAGTTTCGCAAGGACAAGGTGACGGATCGATTGTCAACATCGTTATTCTGACCCGCGATTGTTTATTTGATTAGTTGAAACATCGTTAAGTTTCTCTTTCATTATCGTCGTCTATTTTGGGATTTACCAGCTGAGAAATTATTTACGTTGTATGTCTTTATTTTAATTTTTTTAAAAAGGGTTTCTTCACGATGCTAAATCAAGCATTCCGTAAGTGCCAGTAGTAAACTAGCTTATAATAGTGAATCATATTCTCAATCGTACAGCCGTGTTGATGAATATGTAGGCTTTCACCTTTATTGCAGCATAGAATAAAAAAAAAATACAGATTTATGAGATTGACTGTACATCATACATTATGAAGGAGAGAAATTAGCCTCAACCTCAGTGGCGATAAAATTGACAAAAAAACCGGCTAAGTGCGAGTCGGACTCGCGCGCGAAGGGTTCCGACCATTATCAATTTATTATTAAAAAAATACAGTTAAATCAACCTACCTCAAAAACTATAGGAGATAATTTAATCAAACCAAAAATCGTTGATAGAGTTTATTAATGTGCATAACATATTTTTTTGTTTAGAATTTTATATCGCGTAGTTTAAAAAATAGAGGGGGGGGGGGGGGACACATTTTGAGACTTTGAGAGCTGATATCTCGAAAACGATTTGCTTAAATAAAAATGAGATTTATAAAACTTCATATCATTTTTAAAGACCTTTCTATTAATACCCCACACGCTTATATACAACAAAAAAAAAAATTTCTATACCTCAGTTACAATTTAGTATTATAATCCTGTAGCGGTTCATACAACACATATCCTTACCAAATTTCGTTACTGTAGCATTTATAGTTTCCGAGTAAATCGGCTGTGACAGACGGACAGACGGACAGACGGACATGACGAATCTATAAGGGTTCCGTTTTTGCCATTTTGGCTACGGAACCCTAAAAACGTGTCATCGTCACCCAAATCAAATTATAATTTATCACATTGTGCTCTAAATAAAAGCTCAGGCCCTCGCTGCTCCCATGGCAGGCAAACAGACGGATAGGATGTAATTAGAAAATAACTTATACCTACCTACGGAATCTTAAGCCGTCGAGTTATTGACAGATTTAGATTATCGTATTTTCGCTGGACATACCTAAAATTATGAAATTTATTTATCTACATAATTTGGGATTTAACCTAGGTGCAACAAGGTTCCTCGGTCTACAACCCTTTGTAATAAAATGGTATACAAGCCGTTACATTTTGACCGCCGAGTGAAGAACTTTTGTTTTCCCGACTGAAAACGACGTAAGCACTAATTAAAGAGCTGGTCTTGTGAGCATCTGATCTATGCCACCCAATTTAAAAATAATCAGCAGTGTCACTACGTGTGAGAACAGAAAAAAGACCATCCATAAACGAGAGAAATTAAGTGCATATTGGACATTAAAGGCTGGGTCACACCAGATGCGTGTACGTGCACGTGCACGTGCGCGTTGCGTGGCGTGCGCGTTGTAGCTTATGTAAATGTCATATTCGATGTCACACCGCTTGCGTGGCGTGCACGTGCACGTGCACGTCACGTAACGCAACTCCGTCGAGACAAAACCGGTTGCGTGCTGCGTGCACGCGCTCACGCAGCGGAGCGGCAACGTCGCTTCGATGAGCGCAGTGATGACGTAGTATTTACCGGCGTTCCCTATGAGACGGCGAACCGAACATGTTGGGTCACGCATTGCTTGGTGCTGCGCTGGTGCTGTGCGGCTCTCTTGTATTTATGGGTTTTGTAATCCATTGCCAAATACGACGGGTGGCGACGGGTGGCGGCGGGCGGCGGCGAGGGGAGGTGGGCGGCGGGGGGCGGAGGCCGGAGGAGGACGGGTGGTGGCGGGCGGTGACGGGTGGTGGTGGGTGGCGACGTGTGGTGGTGGGTGGCCCCCCGGCCTCTGCCCACCCCCCCCCGGCCTCTGCGCACCACCCCCGGCCGCAGCCCGCCTACCCCCGGCCTCTGCCCACCACCCCCCGGTCTCTGCCCGCCACCCCCGGTCTCTGCCCGCCACCCCGGTCTCTGCCCGCCACCCCCGGCCTCTGCCCACCACCTCCGGCCTCTGCCCGCCACCCCCGGTCTCTGCCCGCCACCCCCGGTCTCTGCCCGCCACCCCCGGTCTCTGCCCGCCACCCCCGGCCTCTGCCCGCCACCCCCGGTCTCTGCCCGCCACCCCCGGCCTCTGCCCGCCACCCCCGGTCTCTGCCCGCCACCCCCGTCCGCCGCCCGCCTCCCTCCCGGCGGCTAGTCACGCAGCGGTGCTGCAGCGTGCGCCACCGTTGCGTGCACAGCTCTGCAGCTCTGCGTGCACAGCTCTGCGTGCGCAGCTCTCGGTGTGACATGGGTGCCGTGCACGCCACGCAACGCGCACGTGCACGTGCACGTACACGCATCTGGTGTGACCCGGCCTTAAGTTCAATATCGTTTTCATGTTAAACTAATAAGGCGGCGTGATCATAAAAAAGGCGTAAATGCCCATAAGCGTTAAGTGTCCATAATTGACAATGCCGATTTGGGACTAAACAAATATTTGTTTCGCACATTAAATACTGACCAATTTCGAGTTGGACTCACGAAATGAAGATTCTGTATAATTAAGTAGCACTAACGCATCTTTAATATTTTTTTTGTATACCCTATTTAATGTCCCGCTACTGGATAAAAACCTCCCCTCTCCAATAGTCCCTATTACGTGCCAGTTCCCTCCACTTCCCGTCATACGCATCTATGTAGTCCCACAATCACTATCCTCCTCTTTGGTCTGTCTCTGTTCCGCTGGCCGTTATGTAACTCCCAGTCAGTTTGGATTTTAGCTCAATGCGTCAGATGGATTCGGCAGGCATGCCCTGTCCATTCCTACTAGAACTTGTTCCCGCTCTATCGAATGGTTTTTATATGAAGGGTCCACGGAAAAAAACATGTCCAGTGCTTAAAAAAATCAGGGCAAATTCACACCTTATTCTGTTTAAAGTAAGGTGGTTCTTCCTTCTGTTATT
This sequence comes from Thaumatotibia leucotreta, assembly GCA_025490895.1. Classification (NCBI taxonomy): domain Eukaryota; kingdom Metazoa; phylum Arthropoda; class Insecta; order Lepidoptera; family Tortricidae; genus Thaumatotibia; species Thaumatotibia leucotreta. Next base: position 3,523 of record JALPQI010023984.1, on the reverse strand, counting down.
TGAAATGACTAGACATGTTCTTTCCGTGGACCCTTCATGTAGCCTCACCCCCTTATATACTTAGTTATAAATGTCTATTAACTTGGCAAGCCAGTAAGACACTTGGTTGTCCCTTTCGATCATAACAATATGCCTATAAGACCGAATGGGACAAACAATACTTAGTGGCTTATTAAGTTCGGAGACGTTTATGAATAAGACGGTTTGTACATACGGATGAGCAAAGTAATTCTAAAACGGGTCTCTTATTTTTCTGAGGTACGCTAAAAAAACACGGATGCACCTAAATTAGTCACCACACTAATTGAAACAAAAGCCGCTTAAACATTGTAGCATTTAACGCGTTTACAGCCATATAGCGTTTCGTTATAATGAGTATTTGCATAAATGAAAACTGTGCACTCTGTTCGCGTAAACATTATCATTTTATTTACATTCTGCGATGGTTGTATTAGGCTAGTATTGTTGCTAATTAAATGGGTAGCGAAATCGCTTTCACTTGCGTTGTCACCAATGATCTCACTGCACCTAATTAGCGCCCTGACGAAGACTATTACTACATATTCCTACATAAATTATATCCGTACAAGTTTCTCAAATATATTATTAACCTTTTCATTGCCAAAGTATCAACAAAATGTTCTTGAATTATCTTACTAAACAGTAAGCTGTCGACAAATATAATTAGGTATAACTACAATTTATGTACATAGTTTAAATCTAAATAACCTACTTAACCTAACCTATATCTAAGATTGGCCCTTGTGGCATTGTACCGAGGATGCTGGCGGCATTTCCTCGCTGTATCGCAATACTGATGCGTTGTGCGAGGAAGTCGCCAACTTTTCGGTCTTTAGTTATACGTCAATTTGTGTGCGCTGCGGCCCCAAGAACCTAAAGTATAACTATAATTAGTAAATTGCCTACGAACAAATAAAACATGAAAAACGCATACCACACAACTTTGTCTTTCAAAACGGTCCTGAAATTTTGTTGACCAATATCATATCACCCCCAATACATCACTAGGTTCTATATTGACAGCAATTACCTATATTAACGTAAGCCAATATTTAAAAAAATGTGATAGTTATAACTGGCTTTATTCTATTTGTATGTGTCAACCCCATTGTTAATGTTGCTACAAGAAAGTAATATTTTTACTTTACACTTTAATCCAGAAAATGTTTCCACTGTATTTACTTTTGCTGTTCTGTAATGTGTGCTTTATGTGAATAAAAATTGATTCTATTCTATTCTATTTTTTTTTTGAATACAAAAATAATTATATATATATAGATTCGGACCAAACAAATTTTGTTGACAGCTATTTCCTTTCTTCCTTCCTTCCAATGCGTTACGAAAATCGCTATAGGTATGTCCCACCTAACGCGGCATTGCACAATCGTTTTGGGGGCATGGGAGCATTTTTGAGCTCATGTTAGACGTTCGCATTTTCACATACCTATCAGCCGCAGTACATGGCAAAGCCGGATCACAAACACCGCCCTTCCTCTTTTATCTCTGCCCTCCGACCCGTTACCCTATACCGTTAATGATGCGGATTTGCAGTAACGGTCACACCTTTTGGGGGACAATTAAAAAGTGACGCACACTAAAGCATTCAGCGAATCGATGCATCGTTATGCAGCACACTCGGGCAGGGTCATCTCGATTTACGATTCGCAACCCCATTACACGATTCGGTAAAGCTCTCACCTTCTTTCTTTGTGCTCTTGGTAGGACATTCATCTTATTCACGGGCATCCAATTTGTTAAAAAGAAATTTAAAATCCAATTATTGTTCTCGAAAATGATGCGTTAGCGAGACAATTTGCATCTTGGTAGCTCGCCGCAATAAATCTCTTCATCCCGTTACATGGGTTGCATCATCCTTTCTAATCGGAAATTCTGAACGCGTTACCTTAAATTTAAAGCCGCTCACCAATGAATCACGACAGGAACAAGGTATCGATAATCGAACTTTTTTCACGTGCCCCTGTACAAAGAAAGCACTTTTACTTTTTGCTTTCGTTTTTCTCACGGTCTCAAACCGCTTGACTCACATCTTTCGCTCGAATTTCATCGTGTGTTGGGCCCCTTAATTATGACGTCATAACCGAAGCTTGCGTCCCGAGTTCCTTTTTCAAAATTATTTTTTTTATTTATAAACTGACAGAGCTCGTATTATCTCAAAGCAATCTTTTACACTGGCAGTTAGCTTAAAATAAGATATGGATATTTAGCTTTTGTGTTTGTTTATTGTTTTGTTTCATTAAATTTATACCACTCGATTCAAAGCCTTGGTGCTAACGAGATTGAGCAGATAAAAGTAGAAGCTAATGATATAAATATTTAGCAGATTTTACAATAGATGCAAATGGAATTTAACGGTAGTTTCCATGTTTCGAAATATATACGATTAAGTCGCGAATTGTCCACATAGATAGGATAGCCTAGGATTAAAATATTAAGTCTTCAACGGTCTAAATGTGGCGTTTTGCGACATTTTGTAAGTCCTTTTCACGCGTTACAATAGCGTCCGGGTAGCACGGACCAGGCTGCCCATTGTACCTCCTGGCGCAGTGTCGTAAAATGCATATAAATAAGTATAACTGTCCGGTACAGTGAGAAGAAAGTGCAATCTCCGCTGCCTCGTAAACCGCAGCACAACTCAATGAGCATAATTTCAATAAGTAGTAGCTGCATATTGTGTCAGCCCGGAGACATGTTTCTCCTTGGAGCTCGACTTTTAATTTCCCCATTATTGTACTTTTGAATATAGTTTTTGTTCACTAAATAATGATTATTTATAAATACCGTTTTTTGTATAAGTACTTACCGTACCTTTAACTACAACCCCTGACTTTACTTAATGACTTTTAACAATTTTGCCAAAAATTCTGTTTTTTTTTAATGAACAAAATATTTAAGCGACGTAACTGTTAATAATTTCATAGCTTGGCTAAATAATATCAGTAGGGTATTAAACGTTGCATTTTTCTCTTTGTGCTTTATTCCATAAATATCTCTACCTCAACCGCCAATAATTATAATCAATTAAAAAAAAAGAGTTATGATTGCAAACAATTTTAGCCAATCTTTAGAGCTTTACTAAGGGTCTACTTTTACCAAGGGTCGTTTATGAACAAAATTGTAGGTAGGTAGGGGCTTTGAATGAAAAAAGCAGTGGTGGCTCAGTGGTTTAGACGAAAAAGCGGTGGTGGCTCAATGGTAGACGTTTGATTTTCAATTCGGTGGTCGTAGGTTCAAATCCTGGCTCGTACCAATAAGTTTTTCCGAACGGAAATCACATAATATTTATCAGTAGCGTTCGGCGAACGAAAACATCGTGAGGAAACGTGAAGTTGCCAGCGTGGGGACTATAACCCAATTCCTCTCATATATGAGAGGAGGCCTGTGCACAGCAGTGGGACATTATATAGGCTAAAATATTATTATTATTATATATAGGAGCTTGAATGAAAACAAGACTAAACGTCACATTTTTGTGTTACGAAGT
>JALPQI010023983.1:0-12246 GCA_025490895.1 Thaumatotibia leucotreta | reverse complement strand
GTCCACGACAGTTTCCGACCGTCCAACAGACGCCGCTGCTGGTACTATACCAGTTACCTCCTCCTAGATACATAACAATGCCATCTAGTGTCCAAGAGTTTCCGAGCGGTCAACAGACGCCGCAGCTGGTACAGAGTGTCACGCCACACGATGCCCGCTCGTGACCACAGCGGAGTACCTCATCCTACACACATAAGTCACATAACACAACGCTCTCTATGTATTCTCGACAGCCACGCGCAACTCTGCAGTCGTGAATCCGTGATCTTCCCTCAAACAAGTACGTACCTATTATCCTGCAATTTTTTTTACTATGCCTGTGGAAAACCTATACCCTACTTCAGCTATCTTATTCTACCAGTGATCAGGTAAAGCTACGATCAGTATCATGACATTCATGACATGTGTAAATTGCATTGCTGGTCGACTGGTTCTACCTACTCGTACTGTAACTTATGCCCACACGTGCGCAATTTGAAAGTCGTCTAAATCTACGAAGGACGAGTAAACTAAATTGATAATTTTGGTTAATAAGTACACGTGCCTATATTACTATTAAAATGCAGAATTTACATTATTTTTAATTCGTTTACAGCAACAGGTAAGATTTATTTATCTAAATAAATATTTTAAATCTCATCTGTTTACCTTCCGTGAATGCAGACCCTACAACTATTGCATCACGACGAGAACTATCAGTAGATAGCTTACTAGTCCTATGTCTCCTAAGTAGCTACCAAACCCAAATGAGATACCGTTACCAAACTCAAATGGAACTGGGCAGGACATGTTGCCAGGCAGAGTGACGGCAGGTGGACGTGGGCGTCCGTTGGGTCGACGACATTCGTAAGATTTTTCGTAAGAAGAAAGAGAGGCCTATGCTCAGCAGTGGGCGATAAATGGCAGAAATGATGATGATGATGATGACTTAGATAGTTAGCAAGAGTAAGTACTCTTGCTGTTTAAGCGTGCATAATTGCATATAGTTCTGGTTGAAATAAAAACAAAGAGTAAATATGGAGAACTCAATCGAGAACAATCAGCATTTATCAAACCGCGATTAGTTAGAACAGGATTCGAAAGTACTGTTGAGTGTTGACAATATTAGTCAATCTAGGATATATTTATATTTAAGTGCAGATACTTACACTCACTACTTCTATAAACAATTCTTTTCTTGGTAAACGTTGTTTCATTTGTTGTATCAACCCTGTCAACAGTAAGTATACTTTCGAATCCCCTTCTGATTACGGTTTGATAATAAAAGTACCGTGTTTTTTGATTCCACAGAGCAAATACGTGCAAGCCCTCCTATACGGCGTGAGCTCGCTGCTGGCGGCGCTAGCGCTGCTCGGCACGCCGGAGACGCGGCGCGCGCGCCTGCCCGCCGCCGTGACCGCCGCCGAGCGCCTGCGCGCGCCGCCGCCCCCTCCCCCGCCGCCGCCACCGCCCCCACCCCCGCCGCGCGTGCTCACCGCCGACACGTGACCGCTATCTATCCTATGAGTTTCATTGTAATCGGATCGACTTGATATGCTAACGTGTGAAGTTAGCATATCATTTTGAAGAAAACAGTGATATCATTTTTTTTCCAAAAAATGATAGAACTATTGTTAAAAAGTATCAGGAACTCTACAACTATTGTGCATGCTATAGGAACTCCAATAAAAACGTGATCTGCTCATACTTGATATGCTAACTTCACGCACCCCCGCTGGGCAGGGCTTGGCGTTGAAAATGTTTGAAAAATTTTTTTTTTTCATTTTTTTTCGGGTTTTTACAGAAATAATCAATGTCACTGTCACTTCTTGCCATCTATTTCGACTGACTTTTCTTCGATGACATCGCGTTATCCTGATAAAAGTGAAAATTAGATCTAATTTGCATTGGTTTAGAGTTGAAAATTATAGTGGAAACTTTCATTGATTTTTTCGAAAAAATCCGGAAAAAAACAAGCTGTTTGGAAAGAATCGGGATTTAATACAGACATTTTTAACGCTATTAGGGCTTAGAGGTGTGCGCCGATGGCAAAATCGTCGGCGGCGGCGTCCGATGGTTTTTTGACCGGCGGCGGCGGCGTGATCGGCGTGAAATCGGCGTGACCTCGACTGAATTCGAAACATAACTGTCACTCAGAAATGTGGCCTAAACGTACTATATTTCAGTAATTGAAGTATGCACTTCACCAAAAAATATCGAAAATACTTCAAATTATCATTATAATTAATTCAGCCATAAGATAAGACGTCCATCGCTAAATATAGGCCTCCCCTTTAAACCTCCATTAATACTGGTTAGAAGCGACCTGCATCCAGTGACTCCCGGCAATCACCATAAGGTTGTTGGTCCATCCATCTTGTGGGCGGACATAATGCTTCGTTTTTCAGATCGTGAGCTTCTACTCGTATCAATATAGCCTGCCTATTGCCACTTCAGCTTGCTGCTAATCTGGAGGGCTATGTCGGTGACTTAGGATCGTCTCCGGACCTGATCTCAACATTTCAGATAGGATAAAGTAGAGATACTCCGAACATAGGCTCTAGATAGCTCGTAAGCCGACTTTGCGTTTTGAGATGCGGTCGATAGTAAAGGACCACGTTTCAGCGTCGTAACTTAATACTGACTTTCCTCTTATGACAATGCGGTATGTCAGACGAAAAAAAATTAAAAAAGGTTATTGAAGCAAAATAGACACATTACATAATAAAACAAATTGCATAGTTTCCCAAACGCTGCCCAAGCGAGTTGAATTCGGTCTGTTGACATATTTTTCGAAGTTACTTAATTGGACTACTTGTCCCACGTAGGCGTACAAGTAAACAACTTTGAGTAGTAGTACATTACTATAGAGGACGGGAAACGAAGTATCAGTTCCTTTGGGCAGATAGATCTACTTGGCCTGTAACCTTGTTTCTCGCCGAGATTTGTATAGTGCTTTTCTCAAACTTGCAATGAAATAAAAAATCAAGTTCAATCATCGAAGCAGCGAGATGGTACTTCCTGGTTTGATTTGACGTACGTAATGCCAACATTTCATTGCAAGTTTGAGAAAAGAGTTTTTAAAAGTGACGGGGATGGGTACAATATTGGCATTAGGCATAAGGCATAAGTTTCGTCTTGCTCATCATGTCCATGTTCATTTTTGTACTCACTCATTAGGAGAACCGTTAGAGGTCATCGAGGCGGGTCCATATTGGCAATTATACAATTTTTTCTTCGAATATTTTTACTAATACCATTTTTTACTCATAATCATCATTACTCCGAAAATTTTTTCTCATACTTTTTTTCTTACTAAAAATTATACTTCTACCTACAATGTTCATAACAATTTTTATTTCGAAATTTTATCCTCCTAAAGTCGTCAAGTAGATTAATCTATACTCATAAAGTTATTTGAAATAAATTGTTTATTTATAAACATTTTCCCATTAGGTTCACTCTGTTGTGGTATAATTCTTTTATGAATAACATAAACTATGTAGTCATAATGGGATTTGTGCAGAAACTGTTGTGACATACTCAACTTTAGCATATTTCTTTGTGGCAGATTTCGAGTTGTTCGAATATTATTCGAGCATAATTTCGATGCTCCTATTTATGATGACGCATAATCTGGATGTGCATAAAAAGTATCGGCATAGTTTGTTTTAGCATAACAGAGAAGGAATAATTACAACCTCTCAATATAATCGAGGTAGTAGTAATATTCTATACGTTACTTACTGTGTTACTGAGCTGAGTACTTTCTAGGTTGCTAAAAAAAAAATAACCTCGAAGACTAAGGCGGGCGGGCTTTGCTCCCGCCTTAGTCTTCTAACCTAACCTTTCCGAGTCGGATCTGCCCCGGAATGTTTTGTTCGCTCGCTTCGCTCGCTCACTGCAGAAATTTTCACCCTCACAGCAAATTCTGCCTGACGAAAAAGGCAAGTTTCGAACATGTGGCTACATGCCCAAAAAAAAAATGCAAATCTAATTTCTGTCTTATAACACTCGGCGTCATTAATGATACGCCAAGATAGTTTCGGACAAAATAATATTCGAAATATTGTTATTTAAGCCAAGTGATGTTTCTGTCTCATTAAGTTGATGCCAAAACAGATTATACCAAGTCTGTTATGTCCTAAGCGTTTCGGACAAAAAAAGTTTAAAGGGAACCCGTTTAGTACAGTACCTACTCTGCCACAACCTGATTTGTGCAGGTAGCTAGTTTACAGTAATAGTACGATTTATATTTAATTAAACAAACATAATTCATACATAAAACCAGTACAGATAAAAATAAATACCTATAACATTAGAATATATAGCATAAAATAAGTATAGTGAAAAATTATATAAACATAAAAGTTAGTACTAAAAATATGTATGAAAAACAATATTATGAACATAAATAATTCTATGTGATGATGATTATGAACAAAGATTATTCTAAATACCGATCATTATGAAGTTAAATTGTATAAGAAAAATTTTCGGAGTTCCAATAATCTAAGTTGCAATTTTATAAATACTTTGGCGCACCCCATCGAGGCTCATGCTGAGTTACTTCATTAGCTTGGCATGACTACCATGTCGTCGGCAATCCGAAGGTGAGTGATGTATTCGCTGTTTATCGTCATGCCAGTTGCTTGCCATCCCAGAAACTTGAAGGCGTCTTCCATTGCGGCAGTAAAGAGTTTCAGAGAAATAACGTCTGTGTTACGCCTCTTCGCAACGGAATCGTGTTAATTATCAGCTTCTGTATTCAGATTAACATTGTGGCGTTACTATATAAATGTGACTATATAATTATGTCATCACTGCTTACATTTCCACTGCACTGGGGGCTTTTCTTAGTCAACAATCGCTAAGCATAATTGGAAATTATCAAATTACACACTTCAGTCTTTTGTATAATTTGCTACAGCATATGGATGCGAATTATGGGTCTTTGCTATAGCTTCCCTGGAATCTGGCTTATTCTGGAGGCTAAAAACATCAAGTCCGTATTCCACACACACACACAGTCTGATGACCCTTGAAAACAATTTAAAAACATGGCTCAAGAACGTGACGGGTCTGTAGTTTTCCCAAAGGGTGTTGATATTATTATTACCTTTTTTGAAGAACAACACCAATTTGCTTCTGTTCCATGTGTCAGACGCTTTCTCTCGGAAAATTGCTAGCTCAAATTCAAGAGCTTCTGGGCGACTTAAAGTACCGGTGTCATACTCGCTCTTAGAAGTTCCGTTATTCCGTTTTCGCCCGGAACCTTGTTGGTCTTAAGCTGCTTCACGACTAGGGCTGCCAACCAAAGATCATAGATATGCGGTACATTCGCGAATAAATTGCGGGACTTAGCTATAAAATGCGGGACAGATAGGTTCAATTTAGATGCACCTAATGCACCCAACGCAATCATCCATATTTTGGCAGTATACACGTTCAGTGCACGGTGCTCGCATGCTATAGTCGCGGACGTCGCGGTACATTCAAATTAGTATGACGCAATCTTAAATTGCTCTCATTTACGTATTCATATTATTATTTTTGTATCCAGTTTAGTATTCCACGAAAAGCGGGACAATAGGCGTCCCGCGCGAACTTTTTGCGGGACGCATACTTTAGGGCCCCAGAAACGGGACGTTCCGCATATAGCGGGACAGTTGGCAGCCCTATTCACGACCCATTTTAATGTTGCACAGATTTATGTCCGTGATATCTTCGGTGTAAGGTCAATCTCCTACTAAGCTCTCAATGGGCTTCATGGCCGTACGGCTGGAACTGTCCATAGAACTTTTCGAACTCAGCGAAAACATATGCTTTTATGGACGTTGTGCAGGCACCTTCCCGTTTTGACTTTTTTAGCTTGCTTTGGCATAGCGTGAAAAATGTATATTGCTTGTGGGTTCACAAATATTGCAGGTTTATTTTCAAAACTTTATACTGTTGTTAAATTGCTCCTGAACAAGCTGGTTTTGTTAAAGGGAGGGGTACCCGGGAGCAGATATTGACAGTTCGACAAATTGTGGAGAAAGCCAGAGAGTTCAATAAGGCCGCCTTCATATGCTTTGTGGACTTCTATAAAGCGTTCGATTCTGTCAAATGGCCCAGGCTCTGGGAAACGCTAATGGCGATGGGAGTTCCAAAACACCTGGTACACCTCCTACGAAGGCTGTATGAGGATGGCACTGCCTCGGTGCGTGCAGGTGAGGTTTTGTCTGCTCACTTCCACCCCAATGCAGGAGTCCGCCAGGGATGCATTATATCTCCGCTGTTCTTCAACGTGTACACAGAGCTCATAATGAGTATTACACTTGAAGACTGGACAGATGGCATCTCTATCGGTGGGTTCAAGATCGTCAACCTGTGATATGCAGATGATACCACATTGTTCGCCACCAGTATCCAGCATATGGTAGAACTTCTCGGCAAGATGGAGCGTGTTAGCCTTACGTTCGGACTTAAGATAAACAGGAATAAAACAAAAATTATGTCGACCGCATGAATAACAATTCTCCAGAAATTACTCAAATTGCTAATTGTGATGTGGTGCAGTCGTACATTTATCTGGGGGCTTTAATTACGAACAACGGAGGATGTATCGATGAAGTGAAGAGGTGTATGGCAGTTTCTAGGTCTGTATAGAGAGTCACAAAAATTCGGCTAGTTCGGGCACTTATATTCCTCATATTTTTGTACGCCGCAGAAACGTGGACCCTGCGGGAAGTAGAGAAGAAGAAGATAGACGCCCTAGAGATGTGGTGCTGGAGAAGAATGCTCGGAGTATCATGGACTGAATTCCGTACCAACGAGTCTATACTTCGAGAACTAGGCATCAAACAGCGTTTATCATCTTCAGTTCGGTCTCGTATCCTCACTTTTTTTGGTCACGTATGCCGCCGAGGAGAGGTGGCTATTGAGTGACTTGTGGTTCAGGGAAAAAATGAGGGAACCAGGCCACGAGGAAGATCGCCTATGAGGTGGACTGACCAGATAAAAGCGGCTGTAAATGGCTCGTCATCACTGCATGAATGCACGAGGCGGGCGGCCGTCAGAGAGGAGTGGCGACGTGTTGTAAAGCTTGCCACCAACAGCTGAAGTACCACGACCACTCTGGCAAGAGTATTAACGACAAAGAAGAAGATACTGTTGTTACAGGCATGTGGTTGACGATGCATTTTGAAGTCGTTCTGTTAATATGAAAACTAAGTGCGCGATCAAATTGTAAACCTTTTCATTTACTGGGGATTAATTATTAGAATTGAAAAACGAATCAAAATTTTTGACACGCCGATTTCACGCCGGTCATATTCATCGGCGGCGGCGGCGTGGAAAAATCATCGGCGGCGGCGGCGCGGCGGCGCGGCGCACATGTCTATTAGGGCTGTTATCCGTCCGGGTTTCTCCGTTTGTTTGGAGGCCGTCAGGGACAGGGTTTCAAAAAGTGTCTCGGGAAAACCCGAACACTTTTCATTTGAGTTTAAGTATTTATATTAGTATTTTCCGGGTTCTACGGATTTAGAGATGGCAGTCCTATCTGCCGCTAGAGGCAAATTCTGTCGTGAGTGCATTCCAGGAGTCTACTTTGTCGGGATCGTGACGACTATGACAGCTACCTTAGAAATATATGGAAAGTGCGAGAATTTTCTATCAATACTTAGGTGTATCTATTGATAGAAACCTACACCAAGTTTTATAATTAAAAAACACGAAAGTAGTCGATTTTAGGTCGAAAGTAACATATTGCACTCGAGAACTCGAGATATATCTGGCGCGCAAAAGTAGTGAAAGCATCAATAATTCAAGGGACAATGAGTCACTTTCACCGAAGTTAAACACTACTTTTCATTTCGACTTCGAGGAAAGTACCTATAATCATATAGGACACAATCGATTAAGTTACGTACGGAAATTGAACATACCGATCAGGAGAGATGAAAAAATATGCCTAACTTTTTTAGAACTATGCGAAGAACGGAGTCACGTGTCACGTACCCAACATGCTCGTGGAATGCACCCGTATCGTAAGGATTAGAGCTACATATGCTGTGATAAGATATGGATTAAGTACTTATTCCTAACCTAGTTAGCATAATATACTTAGTTACTTATATACAACTCATTTTATACTGTAACGTAACGTGTACTTAGTTACTTACCCTTTTTTGTCATTGTTAAAATGGGTTTTATGACTTTTATGTCCAAATAAAATAAGGTATTTTTATAAAAACTCTTTATTATACGTCATCCTAGCCTTATCCCAATGTTTTATTTGAGTCTCTTGTAAACATTTATTAAAATACAAATATATTTATATTTCTGAACTATAATTAAACACGTCCAAAATCCAAATATAATCCTTGCAACTTTTAATATTCTAGATCACGTAAGCAATGCTCCCAATATTTTGGTCCGTGGAGTAAAGTACACCAAAGTTGTAGGTAAGTAAGTAGGTGCTTCTCTATGTACAGTGGGGTTCAAAATTGCATGGACTGAGCATGGCCTGACATGCTCTCAGCCGGTTTATTTTGTTATTTGTTATGGGGCATTGAACAAGGCTAGATATCAACTCAAACCAAAGAAATAAAATATGTTGATGCAAGTATATATGTTATACAGCCACTAGCCATAAACACGCTATATTATACAGGGTGGTCCAAACCTTGACGTCAAAAATTTTTTTTTAGGTTCCTCACATCATGAGCTATCAGAATATAAAATTAGCATGAGCTATCAGAATAAAAATTTCTTCATTCCAGAATTTCTTAAAAATTTTCTTTCAAAAATTCATAACTCGAAAACTACAAAAAATCGACTAACATACATGGGGTACATTCTGATAGCCCATGACGTAGGGAATTAAAAAAAAATTTTTTGACGTTAAGGTTTGGACCACCCTGTAAATAGATAGTCTGCCTCTGCCTATGGCGATTACGGCTAGTATTTACATTCTTTAGAAGTTTCGGTCACAAAACTAGTTCTATGCTTTAGATGATGATAAAAATATAAGTTTTATTGATAAGTAGTAAATTTTTGGGTCAGGTTATACCAATGGTGATGTAAAATAACAATAACAGTACCTAGACATCGTTACCAATAATCCAACGCATACAAATACTTCTCTGGCAACAACATAAACTGAAGGTGAATGGGGAATGGTGGTGAAAAAACCGGAATAGTACTTAATAATGTAGCAACCGAATCCAGATTCCAGAAGTTGACAGTTGTGAATATATTAAAAACCAAACACAGTACAGGTTTTTAAAATAAATTTAATCCAACTTAAAAATAATTTAAATTCAATGATTAATTTTCAGTAACCACAATCAATTTGAATGCATTTATAATTTGTATAAATTCCCACATGTTCCTTTTATTTGATTGCATATGAAGTCATAATTATGTGGTACTTGCGGTACTCGTAGTAAAGTTATAGTTACTGCGTAACAAGTAGTACAGTACACTCAAGTGCATTCATTTAAAAGTATGATTACTCAAAAATATTCTTGCCTGTAGTTAGTGTAACTGTAAAGAACCAATAATATTTAGTTTGCTCATAAAGTGATCATTTATTTATTTGATGTGACATGATGTATGTAACATTATCATGAAGCATTTATTAGGAGAATGCTGAAATTAACAATATTCTTGTAAAAGCTTACACAACTTATTATTAGTAAGAATTTGAGACTTGTTAATTTCTGTCTGTAAAGGAGCATGCAGACCAAACGAGCATTCGCTATTCTAACCCCCTACGAAATTCAGTTGCTACACAAACATGATTCGTTGATTTCGTACAGTGGGGGATAGAATAGCGAATGCTTGTTTGGTCTGAATGCACCTTAAAACGACAATAAACAACATTGACCACACCGGGCGTTCAAACAGTCTCTTAGAGTAAATTAGTTGTTTTTTAGCCACACAGAGTGGAGGTATGTGTCATGCAGAGAGTCAGCCGCTGGCGACGAGCACGTTGGACTGCGGCTGCGGCGCCGGCTCGGGCGCCGCCGGCGCGCTGGTGGCGCCGCGCTGCAGCCGGATGTCGTGCGTCTCGATGTACAAGTTGATTTCCTGGCCCTGCCCAATAACAAATCATACATTTACTATTTTTGATGACTCGGGTTGAGAAATGAGAATTAGTTGCCAAAAATTGCTAATATTAGTTAGGATTTCGTGAGTGCTAATCGTTTTGATAGTTATTAGATTACACATAAAGTATAGAGTGGAGTTCTGTTTTAAAATCTATAAACAAGAATGTCCTTTAACATTCTTAATGCCAGGCATTAAAAAAAATGACTGGTTTGCTGATGCAAAATGATCACATAAGGCTGTATTACATGGTCCACCAACCAACTGAGGCTTTTATTTAAAATCCTCAATTTTATAGACCAATGACTGTGACTGCAATAAATGTAATGGCATGTGCACTTTATTAGTCCAATTTCGGCAATGTGTGTGCTCAAACCTTGTTGGCGAGTTGTTCATTGAGTGCGGCGAGTGCCTGCGGCAGGCGCTGCAGGTTGGCCTCGAGCTCGGCCAGCGCGGCGCCCGCCGTGCGCTCCAGCAGCACGCCACCCACCATGCGGAAGCAGCGCCGCTCCGCCTCCACGCCTTTCAGGGTCTCCACCACGATCCTGAAACCCATACAAGTATTTTAACAACTGATATAGGAGATTATTAGCATACTAGGAATGGCTTATAGAATATACAACAAGCTACCAACACATATAACAGCATGTAAAGATATTCACAACATTTTTAAAAGAAAATTGAAGGACTTTTTGATAGAAAAAACTTATTACTCAATATCAGATTTTTTGATTGAACTATAAATTGCAATTTTTGACATTTTCTGACGTTTGTTTAAATACCTACTTGTAAATATTGTATTGCTAAGTTTAATTTTATTGCATTGTTATTGTATACTGTGTAATAATAATAATAAATAATAATAAAAACGTTTATTCATGAAAAAAATAACAGCTTGTTACAATCTTCACACCCTCCGCCAAACTGTAAGACAGTTTGTTGGCAGAAACAGTCTCCCTTACTTATACAATACTGTTATGTTATCTGTCTTGTTAACTATATCTTTTATTTATTTATAAACTGTATTTTAATCTTTAATAACAATTAAGTTTAGCTTAAATTAATTTGAGTTTCCAACTGTTGCAACATATGCTTTATTAATTTTGATTTAAATACATTTTTGCTAGAACTCTTTCTAATATCTAAAGGTATCTTGTTGTAGATACTAGGAACTAGGTAGGATCTGGTCCTCTTACCATAATAATTAACTACTCTAGGTACAACCATAACTTCATTGGCTAACTTTCTGCACAGAAGTGGATTACTGACATGGACTTTAAACTCATTTGGTTCATATTGTTCCACTGCAATCTGGAAAGATACCCTCTCATTGACGGGCAGCATGTTACATTTTAGAAATAACCTATTATAATCTTCTCTACACAATTGTTTTGACTTTTTATCTACTAAAGCTTTCATAAATCTAATCTGTAGGTATTTGATTTTGTCAAGATAAGTTTTAAATGTTCTACCATATGTGCTCATGTGTGTATTGAGAGTACAATAATTAAATTGTATTTGTATGCCACCAGGCGCGACATAGTGACACAAATATCTCACCTGTACATTTCACCTTCCTTACCTATGTTGAACAAATAAAAATCTTTGAATCTTTGATTGTCCGTTATTTTTCATATTTTGGGGAACTGAAGAGCAATATCACTGAGTAGCAACGATATAAGTGAGCCATGGCTGGTATTGTCATTTGTAAGGAACACCTGCTACTAGCATTTGATACACAGAGACTACGATGTAACTTCTCGACCGATAACGAGTATAACGTAAAGGGAAAATGAATAAAATAGCGACTGAAGACGTGAAATGACTCACTTATGCTCATTCAGGTCCATTTCCAGCTCCGAGATCTTGTTGGCGAGCTGCCGCTGCTCGGCACGCAGGGTCTGGAAGCCGGCGAACACCTCCTCGCTCGACTTCTTGCCAGCCTTGGGTGCAGGTTTTGCCATATTACTTCTTGTGAAACGAATTAATCTGTAATTAACTTTATATCTTCTAACGAAGAAGAACTTAAGTTAAGGAATTTAGTATTTTTTCAGGTTAGATCTATTAATAAACGTCAAACAAAGGAATGTCATTACTGTCAAATACTTCAAATAGTAGTATTAAGTTATCGTTAATAACGTTTCCAAATGTGTTACTTGCATGTGGCTTTAT
>JALPQI010023982.1:0-15768 GCA_025490895.1 Thaumatotibia leucotreta | reverse complement strand
TTTCAAAATTTTAATCCTGACTTTTTTGGGGGGATTTCTACCTGTAGGTTACAGGCTTCAGTACATATAGATAGACTGACGAATTTCTTCGGGCATTTGATACGTCCATAGGGTTCCTCAACTTGACATTACACGCATCACTGAATTTTTTCGACTTCTAATCATTTAACTGGAAACTTGTTTATTATTTTAGCCTATAAATATGTCCTACGCTTTATCTAACGAGCATGATCTCCGGCGCGGCATATTCCGCGGCGCAGATACGCGGCTTTATGACTAGACGCCGTAAACATTACTGCGTGTATTGTGCTCGTAAATATGTCGACAGCTCCGGGCGTGTTCGGCGCGGCTCGGTGGCGGCTCGCAACATGGCTTGCGTGAGTTGCGTGACATCTCACTGACTACTGCTAGAAACTGTGCCATCAAGTTTAGTGGCTAATTTGTTCACTAAATCACTGTAGCTGTTAAGTTGTCGACAGCTGAAGCGGTGTCACCCTTCTGCTTAATAAATAACCTTTGCACCTTAACGAGTTTTTTTTAACTAGCTGAGCTCATTTTAAGATGCGTTCAAACCTGACTTTAAACCACACCTTTAGTTAGTTACCTAAAATTAGGAAATCCCTTCATTGTCAGAATTTAATCCTGAATATCCTGATCCATCATTACCCTGTCTTGTAAAGGTGCGTTTAAACCAAAAGAGCATTCGCTGTTCTAGCGCCCGTTCTAAGAAATCAACCAATCACGTTTTGTGTACCGATCGAATTTCGTAGAGTGGGAGGTTAGAACAGCGATTGCTCTTTTAGTTTAACCGCACCTTAAGTAGTACCTAGCGCTAAAACTCAAATTGTACGACAGTTCAATGTCCCGTTAACATGGCTCTACGAGGATTGATTTTGTGGTTCTCTGATTCAAGTTATTGTATAACTGTCACAATGGTGATTTTGAAAGTCGAACATGGCCTCAAGTCCCAGCTGTGGACACGGAGGGTACCTGAGGTTTTACGATGTCTTCGGAGACACTTTGAAGTTTACGATCGCCGTTTGATCGGATTTCTGTAGTAGTTGTGCCATCAATGCCGAGCAAGTTTAGCCGGTTACGGCCGCTTTACTGCGGAGGCGGTTTTATAGAGGTCACGTGGATCAGTAAAGAATGTGTATGTTTGAAGTGGTTTAATGACAGCTATATTGTTTGCAAAAGTTCTAAAGCTGCAGAGCTGGAAAAGAGCGGTTTTCGTGTCCTTTTCTGTGTTCTGTGGAGATCAATTTACTTTGGGAAATAACAATGTTGATTTTGTTATCAGAGAGGTATCATATTGCAATCATGTTTATGTGATGTGCCATACACACGGTCTCAAAATGTAGATCTATATTGTTAAGAGACTGGTAAGAAATAAATACTTAATCATATCATAAAAACTGTTTAAAAGTTCATTTAAATTGAGATCAAGAAAGATAAGTATTTTGAGACCGTATATGATGGTTCGAACTCCGAACCACCATTCATATTTTGCGAGTATCTACATGATATTTACACAATAAACTAACATTTAACTAAACTTTTACATAATAAATCATATGCATCTAATTATCATAGCTGCATCTTTTACGGCGAAATTTACATTGCTACTATCTCCATCGTCAGTAAAAAAATATAACGTGATTTGTATGTGTTGCAGGACTACAACGACGACATCCGACAGGAGCAGATGCTGGAGATGCAGCTGCTGGCGCAGGCGCCGAGCTCCCCCCCCGGCCCCGCCACCCCCGCCGCCGCCACCCCCCCGCACGCCGCGCCACACCCCGCGCGCCTCTCACCCGCGCCCGACGACCACAAGCACAGGGTGACTACACTCAAATTAGTTCTTTAAGTGAAAAATATTAATTTTGTTTTTTTTTTCTCACCATTTTTGAGAAAAGCACTATATTCCACTCAGCCACAAGGACGTTTGCAGGCTTCAGATTAAATAAACTAATCCCCTTATTCATAAACGTCTGCTAACTTAACAAGCCGCTAAGTATTGTTTCTCCCTTTTGCTCTTATGGACATATTGTTAAGACCGAAAGGGACAAACAATTATTAGGGGCTTGTTAAGTTAGCAGACGTTTATGAATAAGAGGGTAAATCTTCAGCCAGCAAAAGGGTCCTTGCCGGCCTCGACAATAATGTACTATAAAAATCATACTCTTACCCGGCCTGTAATTTGTTACCTCCTTACCTCAAAAACATTTTTTCCACTCTTTAAAAGACCTGCCTCTAAATTCCGCCTCACCTTTGTTTTCCTGCACAAGTAATACGCTTTGCGATTACCTACATAGCTGGTCGTTTGAAGCAGGGCAGAATACGTCCAATCCTGTCGAGTGTCGTATCGGGACAATCCGGTCCGATTGCCCTCTGTGCCGGACGCGGCGCTCCGTCGTGTCCGGACGCAACAATAGCGTGGCAGTTTTCATATTTTCCGGTTCCAATGTCATCATCATCATCATCTCTTCATGACCGATTTCGGCCACGGCGACCGGTTGAACTGACTACTGAGAGCGTCGCTCGTGCGCTCTCATGTGACTGACGTAGCTTATTTTTGCAACAAATGTGCGACTACATTTGCTGCAAGTCAGCACTCCACCTATGTAGTTGTAGTTAATAACCACAGGTGGTCGGGTTTTCAGCTCGTTCCGCTTAGCGTCGAGTTCCCCTTGTCTCTTCTTCTCGAAGGCTTGCACTGCAGTATGAACAGAATGCCTCCATTTCGGACGATCCGCAGCAGCTATCTCCCAATGTAGAAACATCTGTGACAACAGTTCCTAGCTGTATAGCTCCGATTGCCTGGAGGCTGCGGCTCTACTGCCAACTTCGAAAATCGCATATTTCGGGTTTGTCTCTGTCACTCTAACGACGCCTCTGTTGGAGTGATAGAGACAAATTCTCAATGTTTATGAATCTCAAAGTTCGCCAACCCAGCTGGGATTCAATCAGGGTAGCGACCTAGCGACACTACCATCTGACCTCTCATCTTGAGATACAATCATTGTTGGAGTAAATTAGGTTTTAAAGAGTGATTTGAATATTTTCAAGAAGTTATAAAACTAACATCTATTGATATTATAATTATACTCGTATGTCGCAAAAGGAGTAAAAACACATTTGGTATCAAACCAACTACTTTAATGTAGTACGATTTATAAGTTGTCAGTTTAACACTTTAATTGCGAACGAGTGCTACGCGCTACGCTCGTAGCCGACCCCGTGATTTTTCCGCTTTGTAGCGAAAATGGACCTCCCACAGAGAACTCCCCTCGGGAGTTCCCCGCGCTCAAAGTGTTAAGCTTTGTAGCTCCAATCAGCGCGCATTGCATCGGAGCCCGCATGGACACAAGACACAAAGCCTTTCATTGCACTCTGCATCCTTACCAAGAGCTAGCTACGTGAGCAAACAGTGTCAACTACGCAACCTTTTATCAATCTCTCTCTCTCTCACCTATGCGCCATTACAAGCGGATAAAAGAGAAAGATCACGAAGACAATGGTTTTTCTACACGGGGAACACGTGGTAAGGGCACTCTACTGTGTTGCTCACGTGTCGCCGCCACGCGCCTCGCCGGTCGCTATTCAATACAACAAATACAATAGGCTGTCGTTTTCATGGTTTCGTTCTCAGAAAATGTCTAATGGTTAATCGGTTAAAGACACATGATACAATGATTTTCTACACGATTTACCTATTTATGGTTCCAACAATCTGAAAGAAATACCTACATATTGTTATAAGTGAAAAGTAAAATTTTAAGAATAAATTCCTAATCATCAAAATGCGTCAGCGGACTTCACGTTTTTTCCAGGTGACACTTGTTTTCGATAGTGAAGACTGATTTTTTTGTTGAACTGAACACCAAATACATGATTGATCAGAAACTCAAAATTAGCAAAATTTCGATTTATGTCTATGCTGCTCAAACTCCTATGTCATACACGCGAGTGAGATCAGTAGGTTTATGATGGTACCGCGTCTAATCGTTTGTCGTCGTTGCCGTCACGTTCTAACAAGTATGCAAGTGCAAAAGTGACGTTTAGCACGATAAATAGTTAAAACTGAACCATCATGTATACTTTCTGAATCTATTCTTACAAACGTATACGATAGAAGAGAGGCAAACTTCTGACACATCTTGCTCTTATCCAGAGGCTTATCATGACATCAAGATCTATGCATAGTAACGCGCACGTATACTTGCAGACGAGCGGCCTGTCCGCGGCGTGCGCGCCACTCGGCGGCGACTACTCCCCGCCGCTCCCCCCCCCCGCCGACCACCACCAGCACCATCAGGTATGCTTGCAGGCGAGCGGCCTGCCCGCGGCGGCGACTACTCCCCGCCGCCCCCCCCCCCCCGCCGACCACCACCAGCACCATCAGGTATGCTTGCAAGCGAGCGGCCTGCCCGCGGCGGCGACTACTCCCCGCCGCTCCCCCCCCCCCGCCGACCACCACCAGCACCATCAGGTATGCTTGCAGGCGAGCGGCCTGCCCGCGGCGGCGACTACTCCCCGCCGCCCCCCCCCCCCCGCCGACCACCACCAGCACCATCAGGTATGCTTGCAAGCGAGCGGCCTGCCCGCGGCGGCGACTACTCCCCGCCGCTCCCCCCCCCCCGCCGACCACCACCAGCACCATCAGGTATGCTTGCAGGCGAGCGGCCTGCCCGCGGCGGCGACTACTCCCCGCCGCTCCCCCCCCCCGCCGACCACCACCAGCACCATCAGGTATGCTTGCAGGCGAGCGGCCTGCCCGCGGCGGCGACTACTCCCCGCCGCCCCCCCCCCCCGCCGACCACCACCAGCACCATCAGGTATGCTTGCAAGCGAGCGGCCTGCCCGCGGCGGCGACTACTCCCCGCCGCTCCCCCCCCCCCGCCGACCACCACCAGCACCATCAGGTATGCTTGCAGGCGAGCGGCCTGCCCGCGGCGGCGACTACTCCCCGCCGCCCCCCCCCCCCCGCCGACCACCACCAGCACCATCAGGTATGCTTGCAAGCGAGCGGCCTGCCCGCGGCGGCGACTACTCCCCGCCGCTCCCCCCCCCCCGCCGACCACCACCAGCACCATCAGGTATGCTTGCAGGCGAGCGGCCTGCCCGCGGCGGCGACTACTCCCCGCCGCCCCCCCCCCCCCGCCGACCACCACCAGCACCATCAGGTATGCTTGCAAGCGAGCGGCCTGCCCGCGGCGGCGACTACTCCCCGCCGCTCCCCCCCCCCCGCCGACCACCACCAGCACCATCAGGTATGCTTGCAGGCGAGCGGCCTGCCCGCGGCGGCGACTACTCCCCGCCGCCCCCCCCCCCCCGCCGACCACCACCAGCACCATCAGGTATGCTTGCAAGCGAGCGGCCTGCCCGCGGCGGCGACTACTCCCCGCCGCTCCCCCCCCCCCGCCGACCACCACCAGCACCATCAGGTATGCTTGCAGGCGAGCGGCCTGCCCGCGGCGGCGACTACTCCCCGCCGCTCCCCCCCCCCGCCGACCACCACCAGCACCATCAGGTAAACACCTCAAATGTGTCTTTGAGAGCATGGTTCTCATCTGATTAAATACTTAAGGGACCGTGATTTCGATGGTGATTATTTTAATATGACCCCGCAATGGAAAGTACCACTAAATATTTTAGCAGAATCAGATATACCTAAGGCTAAGTCAGCCTGGCTGACTGCTGGCTAAAGAGAGTGGAGTTCATTCGATTATCGTTAGAAGCCAGAAAATATTGTTGTTTTTACTGCAGCCACGTCAATAGTATGAGTTTTAATTATTAATTGACAGTTCAACCCTCCATCCATCAGACATGTAAAATAGTTATCTGGACGAATTCTCGGGTAAACTTTCTTAACATTAACAACAATGGTCTTTATGTTAGTCACTATGTAAATCCCCAATGGTTCTGTTAAACTTAGACCATTCCCAGCGCATCAGCGCATGCGCTATCAGCGCATGCTGTATACTGTTTTGGCATACTATCACGAACTTCAAAATTGGTAAATTTTAAGAATTTGTCTCTAATGACGCCTTAATTTTCCTCTAATACCTCGAAATTTGCGCATTTGGATGTTCGCGGTATTAGAGTCACTGCTCGAGACTTGACCTAACGTTGCCTGTGGCCTGTTACAGCTGGCGGCGAGCCACGGGGTGCTGATGGGCGGAGTGCTGCCGCCGCATCTCCTGCACAACTCCATACTAGGTAACTATCACCAGCACATTGTGTATCTCCCGTTGTTTAACTCTTTGTATAATCTGTAGTATCCCGCACTGCGTGTCGGTTAAGTACTGCAACTTCGAAGGCACTTCACTTCACATGTTCATTTGGTCGTCTACCATGTTCAGGACTCAAGTAACATTTTGCAGATTTAGCGTGTACCTTCACCATTAGTAACAAACACGCAACTCAGGAGAGTTCTTGACCACTAAATCTGCGGCCCTACCGCGAGCTTTGAAATCCGAAAATTTCGAGAATTTATCTCTATCACTCTAAAAACGCTTTTTTGGAGTGGCAGGGACAAATCTTCGAAATTTACGAATTTGGAAGTTCGCGGTAGGAGACCTGCCCGCTCGCGTCAGTGTGTGAGCCTAACATTGCATGTGCGTGTGGTAAGACTAGGCTCGTCGGTGCTGCCTGGCCTTTGTGTGTGTGTGTGTGTCTAACAGCACGTGTGTGTGTGTGCAGGAGCCACGGGAGGGGAACTGCTGCGGCTGGGCTCGCCGGTGCTGCGCGGCCTTTGTGTGTGTGTGTGTGTCTAACAGCACGTGTGTGTGTGCAGGAGCCACGGGAGGGGAGCTGCTGCGGCTGGGCTCGCCGGTGCTGCGCGGCCTTTGTGTGTGTGTGTGTGTATCTAACAGCACGTGTGTGTGTGCAGGAGCCACGGGAGGGGAGCTGCTGCGGCTGGGCTCGCCGGTGCTGCGCGGCCTTTGTGTGTGTGTGTGTGTCTAACAGCACGTGTGTGTGTGTGCAGGAGCCACGGGAGGGGAACTGCTGCGGCTGGGCTCGCCGGTGCTGCGCGGCCTTTGTGTGTGTGTGTGTGTCTAACAGCACGTGTGTGTGTGCAGGAGCCACGGGAGGGGAGCTGCTGCGGCTGGGCTCGCCGGTGCTGCGCGGCCTTTGTGTGTGTGTGTGTGTATCTAACAGCACGTGTGTGTGTGCAGGAGCCACGGGAGGGGAGCTGCTGCGGCTGGGCTCGCCGGTGCTGCGCGGCCTTTGTGTGTGTGTGTGTGTCTAACAGCACGTGTGTGTGTGTGCAGGAGCCACGGGAGGAGAGCTGCTGCGACTGGGCTCGCCGGTGCTGCCTGGCCTTTGTGTGTGTGTGTGTGTGTCTAACAGCACGTGTGTGTGTGCAGGAGCCACGGGCGGAGAGCTGCTGCGGCTGGGCTCGCCGGTGCTGCGCGGCCTTTGTGTGTGTGTGTGTCTAACAGCACGTGTGTGTGTGCAGGAGCCACGGGCGGAGAGCTGCTGCGGCTGGGCACGCCGGTGCTGCGCGGCCTTTGTGTGTGTGTGTGTCTAACAGCACGTGTGTGTGTGCAGGAGCCACGGGCGGAGAGCTGCTGCGGCTGGGCTCGCCGGTGCTGCGCGGCCTTTGTGTGTGTGTGTGTCTAACAGCACGTGTGTGTGTGCAGGAGCCACGGGCGGAGAGCTGCTGCGGCTGGGCTCGCCGGTGCTGCGCGGCCTTTGTGTGTGTGTGTGTCTAACAGCACGTGTGTGTGTGCAGGAGCCACGGGCGGAGAGCTGCTGCGGCTGGGCTCGCCGGTGCTGCGCGGCCTTTGTGTGTGTGTGTGTGTCTAACAGCACGTGTGTGTGTGCAGGAGCCACGGGAGGAGAGCTGCTGCGACTGGGCTCGCCGGTGCTGCGCGGCCTTTGTGTGTGTGTGTGTGTCTAACAGCACGTGTGTGTGTGTGCAGGAGCCACGGGAGGGGAGTTGCTGCGACTGGGCTCGCCGGTGCTGCGCGGCGTGCTGCGCGCGGCGGCGCCGGCGCACTCCGCCGCGCCACAAGGTCGGTACGTCGCATTTTATACCGCACTCAACTAACCTATACTTTCCTTCTTTGCTTTACCGATGTATAGATACAGTGAACCAACTTGTTCCCCTTATACTTCTGCATATAAATTTTGTCATCATCATTAGCCCGTGAGCGCCCACTGCTGGGCATAGGCCTCTATTCGCTCCGGTCCTGGCCTTCTACCGCAAACTTGGAAATTCGTAAATTTCAAGGATTTGTCTCCGTCACTCCAACAAAGGCTTCAGAGTGACAGAGACCAATCCTCAGATTTTGCGGATTTCGTAGTTTGCCGTAGGGCCACCGTTGCAATCTTACCCAAAAGCGACCCACGGATTCCGTAATATCGTCGGCCCATCGAGCTAACGAACGTCCGAAGTTTCTTTATCCTGGAGGTGGCCACCAACCCGTTACAATTTTGGTCTATCTGCCATCACGTTGCCTAGCAATGTGTCCCGCCCATTACAAACCGTATAAGGCTAATTTATTGTATAACCTGGTTGAACGTATACTATAGCTTGACAAGATCGTTCGTGACATTCTCATGTCATGTACGAGGAGGATTTTATGAATTTGTCTAACTATCCACCCGTAGCAGCGTCCGTAGTGGACACATTATCACTATTATTATTGCCAATCCGCTTGCCCAGCGTGGGGATTGTGGGATTTACCTCCTAATCCT
Source organism: Thaumatotibia leucotreta (assembly GCA_025490895.1). Lineage (NCBI taxonomy): Eukaryota > Metazoa > Arthropoda > Insecta > Lepidoptera > Tortricidae > Thaumatotibia > Thaumatotibia leucotreta. The sequence goes on along the minus strand of JALPQI010023982.1, from coordinate 7,059 downwards.
AATGCGTCTATGTCTTTACGCGTATTTAATAGAAGAGGCTTACGTCCAACAGTGGACTGGGACAAGATGATGATGTGATTTCTTATTCAGTGTAGTTAGTAATCTGGCCTCAATTTCTCATATTTTAATGCAAGCTGATTTGCAAGTATTGCGATCTCTTATCATTCCCATATATTCTTTGAAACATGTAAATAAATGTGCGATGAGACTTACTAAGAAAATTCCAAGCGCTCCTCAGGTCCCTCTGAGCAACCTTAGGTTCAGCAGGCCTCAGGTTCAGCAGACCTCTATTGTTATGGAGTTAGAGTGCAGATATTTTTGAACACCATGGCCAATCCTATATATCTGATGATATACTGTACTTGGTGAACGATTAAAACTATTATCATCTAACTTTGTGAGCATGAGCAAAGCGTAATAATGGAACCCGTCCTCGTACGAAAAACATTGTACATCACTCGGCACGGCATACTTTTGAGATAAGAAACAAAATATTGCAACCTTCCACGTAAAGAAACAATTATTTAAAAACTGTATACACTTTAAAATAAAACTAAGAAGGCACGAATATGAAACAGCTTTTTTCTGGATAATTTAGCAATCTGCAGCATCTGACGCCGGTTTAACGCGACAATGCTTTAATTCATTTTACATCGTCGTCTGGAGACGACTTTAGATATTGCTCGCATTCTTTACTCACCTGCAACATCGAATAATATTCTCGATGTGCAGTTTCTTTTACAGCACATTCAAGGGAAGTAAACTTCGCAGCAATATTTCACTTTATCTTGCAAACTTCAGTGTTAAATAAGAAAATCTCGAAACACAAAAGAATGTATTTCGCAAAGCTGCTTCCAATATACACCGCCGCGAGCTTATCGCGGGGAAACCTTCACGAGCTGTGTTCCAGCTCAATATTTCTGTATCACAGTTTTCCACACAAAGCAGTCATTTTCTGCGACCACAAAACCTAAAATGGAATTTCTTGAACACGACGCGTTATACTTCTCGATACGAAAACGGTTTATCAGAGAAATTTAATTCGGAATTGTTGTAAAAGCAAACCGAGGAGGAATTCGCCGCCAATTACTTGAATATCTTGACTGAGTTGAGTTAACTTCGTGTTGCGGCTTTCTGCTACGATTGATTGGACAACTCCGCAATTGAATGCTGCCATCGAGTTCATTACTGGCTGGTAAACATAGCTCCCTTTGTACCATCGACTACCCTGTTAGCCGTCCAACGGTAGACCTTCTGCCTTTGGTAATAAGATATTGCTGTTTTTATGTCATGGACACGCATTCTAAGGAAAATATCTGCCTACTCGATGAGTTGCAATATCAACTAACACCTAGCACAAATATGGAGCGACAGTGTCTTGCGCGCGTTATAGACTACCCGCACTGTCTAATGAATGTATTTATATAGACAGTGAAAATTCGTCTAAGTGAGATGTTTTCGCATCACTCTCTGGCACATCACTATTTTTTACAACGCTCTTTCTAATCTAGTGTTTTTTTATCTTAGTACACTAACAGACATATGCAGTGTTGTCAATCATGAAATATATTCAATAAACTTGTTCAAATTGTATGGAGGTCAATTTGCGGTGAGCGTCTGTGAATAAACAAATCCTGCTCCCAGTTCGTCGTCACGTAGTCTGAACACAATTGTGCTTCGTAATTGCGCCTTTGTGTTTGTCTTGTTTCTTTAAGCTTTGAAATCCACAAATCCAATTTAGTAATCGTCATCTTTGACTCGTTAACGTCGTTTTTAGTTCTGGACTTTGGATTAATTGGTTTTCATGTTTTGCTCGAGTTGATTTATGTAGGTACATGGAAAACTTTATTAAGACTTTGGATATTAGATCATCAATATCAACTGCACTCTCTGATTCCAATCAATGACCTTTTTTTAGAAAAATGTATTTATCACAATCCACATTTATCGGAATAGTAATACTGTTACAAGCTACTGTTACAAGCTATATTAGGATCAAGAATCTCGCTATTATTATTAACAATAGGTATCCTAACTTTTGAGAGAGATTAGTGGTCTGATTGTAACTGAGGGGTATTCTGTCTGCACATCAAAAGATAATGAGTAAGTACTTAGATTCGAATTCTGGCAGCTTGGAGAATCTATGATGTAAGACAGGAAAGTAGATTTAAGTTGAGACGGGGGATCATAATCGTAATAAATATATAACACATAAGGGGATCCGATTAAGGAAGCTTTTTATAGATTTTTTACCCTAATAAAACTTCAGTAGTTTCGTAAAATATGTAAATTTCAACTTTTACTTGGGGGCAACTGCGCTCATTTTTAACATTTGCTGCTTTCTACTGACAACTCGATATGTCAGACTATATCTTGGAAACTACAAATCGCAATCCGTGTAATGTGTTGTGTAGCGGTATCTCATTGGTCGGTTGCCGCAGGTGCGGGTGGGGGTGCGACGGCTGCGGCGGGGGTGGCGGGGGCGGCGGCGGGGCGCAAGCGGCCGCTGCTGGGCGCCGCGCGCGCTAGCATGTCGCCCACCAAGCGCGCCGTCATCACGCTGCTCGCCCGCGCGCGCGCCGCCGCGCACCGCCGCCCGCCCGCGCCCGCCTGGCGACACGAGTGAGTCTCACACTCTATACTGCTTTGAAGTAAACTGCCATCCCGTCCAAACACGCCACCTGGCGACACGAATGAGTCACACTCTGTACACTGCTTTGAGGTAACTGCCATCCCGTTCGCACACGCCACCTGTCCTGGCGACACGAGTGAGTGACACACTATACCTCCACCTTATACGGATGCAGTCTGGCATCATCATGCAAGCATTAACATCATCAACTGTAGACGAGTGCTGTTCCCTAGTCTAGCCTTTCATTTTATGCCTGCCAGAAAACCCGACAAATCACGGCTTACACTAGCTGGCTAACTGACTACGTACACTTTCTTAAGCGAAAGTCTGATACATGGTATAAGAAGGCAAGACCACGACTGATGCAACAAGTTTACCTATAACATGAGTCAATATCAGTTTGCCTTACTTTCGAATCAAATTTTCTTTTTTATCTATATCTGTTTATCTTTTTAATTGCTAGATAGTTAATTTGGTTTGTTAAATTAAATACAAATATAGAAACAGGAATTGTTGTGTTGACAGACATGGCGCGTTGCTGCCACTGCTGCGCGAAGAGTTCGCGGCGGCGGCCGGCGCGCCGCGCGTCAACCTCGCGTAGTGCGCGCGTCAACCTGATGCCGTGCGCGTCAACCACGCGCAGTGTGCGCTACAACCTCATGTAGTGCGCGTCTACCTCACATAGAGGGCGTTAACTGCGCGTCGCTAATGTGCCGCTAACCTGTCGCCACCTAGTCGTCACCATGTCGCCGGCGTTCAATGGAAGATGTATTGTAATAGTATGGTGCAAATACGCTTACTTTGTTTCTATAAATAAAACAACCGAAAAAGTCATTTATTTTCATGATATTTAAATTATGAATGGACTCTGAATTTCTTGCATCGTTGTAATGGATTTTCAATTGTAAATGGTTTTTTAATTCACAGATAAACTGTCCCTTATTTTTTTCTTTTGCTTTCCTTTTGACACTAAAAGGAAAGGCTATATAAAGATAACATATTTTTAGGTATATGTCTTGTCATATCTGCGAATTGATAAATCATCCTATATGCTATTTGCGCGGTGTACTGTTGTCATAATATGGAAATGAGGGTGGTTTCTGATGAGAAAACACTTGCTGCAAACTTGGCGCGAATTGTTGGCACACTTAAAATTCACGATAAATCGATCGTATTGAAGTTGAAATTATGTAAAAGTGTATTCATAAAACCATTTTTATACCATACACCATGACTAACCATAGTAATCTGAGCAAATTATAAATACGGCTAAACTATAGACGATAGAGAATAATATAATTATATGTAAAAAACATAAGTCTTAAGCGACTGACCTTGGCGACAACGGTGCGACAGGGCGGCAACAGAGGGAGGACCACGCGACGAGAACAGAGCAACCGCGCGGCGACAGCTCGCGCCTGCGAGGAACACGTTGCGACGACCAACGCGATCTGTACTATATTGTTTATATTTTATATTTATACGTCGAAACGTGCTTCTCAGTCAAAACTGAAGCAGACTAACTGTATTCTAGATGATATGGAAGGCAGTTCGTCTGCTTCTGTCTGTGTCAAGTAGAGATGTGCCGTTGTCAGTAAACTTCCAATATTATTTACAACTTGGAAATGTTCCCAAAACTTTGTTAAGAATACACAGTGCAAGGGTTATCGGTAACGGCACGTCACTAGTCCTTATATTTAAATTAATAGTGCAATTTCGTTATCGCCAGTTGTATTAAGTTGTTAGATGTTCGTCAGAGAAACCCCAAGTTGTAAGCTTGTAATTAGGCGTAATTTTGGACCACGTGTATTTTGGGAATCCTCTGCCTTGTAGGATGTAAATAAGAATGTGTCGAGGGTTACAGCTGATTTTGAGTCTTAAAACGGGAAGTACAACGATTTGCAAAGGTCCCAAGATTTATGCCATATTGCGCAAATTTTGGACAACAATAAACTATCCATAAATTATCGAGACTCGAAGTTAGCTCTGAGCTTTGACACTAAAATAAGATGAACAGACATCACTAGCAGCGAGCCAGAACAAGACATGAAATTGAATACCTCTACGATTTCCAAAAATTATACATCCACTCGGATGCAATAAAATAACATGCTACGACAAAAAATAAAGTAAAATCATGATTGTAATTGAAAGATAATCCATATGTTTACTTTTGGCGCGGTGGTAGCGATGTTTGGTGATGTATCACTATGTAAGTAAGCCACGGGCGAGTCCCGACACCAATCAAAGAGGTAATGTTTATTATAATTATATATATTACAATATCCTGGCGGCGGAGACGCGATCTGTGAAGATAATGAAACAATTAAATCATTCGGTAAATGATGATTGTATAAATTATTTATTGAAAAATAAACAAAATGAATAAAGAAAATGTGTTAATGTGATTGTTGTCGAGCCTCCGCCGCCAGTCCCAGTCAGCTACTAAATATAGCTCCCACACCGCATCGATACATTATCTTGGTGAATTATCACTTTATTATAAACTTCATAATAATTATCAAATTAAATACTCACACAGCACCCTCGAACTACCAACGATCGTTTAAGATAATAAATAAATATATTTAATAGTAACGTTTTAACTATTAACTTAAATCTAGTCTAAAGTATTTAAGAGATCTATAAAATATAAGGTGAGGGGTGCGCGGGAGTGCTGCCGGTCTGTTCGGAGCGCCCTCTTGCGACTTTTTAGTTAAATAATACATTGCTCGCTCGCTCTAGAACGATATTTCGATGTAAGTCACATGCACAATATCTTGGCGGTTCTAATAAACATTTCAAAACTGGTTTTCATAATTGTAGTAAAACTAGCCTCAGTGTGCACATTTGCTGTCGGCAAACTCAATTTCACGATTCACTATTCAAAATTGGTACCTATTTGGAAGTTATAAAATTGTTTACTGAATAAATTAAAATAAGGATGTTCATTTTGTTCAGTACTTATCTTGTCTCAATATTATTATTTTGTGATTATCAAACAGGAATAATCTTCGTAACAATTCGACTAAAACTAAAAAGTATATTGTGCATGTAATCATTACCTCTAAAACGCGAGGCGGAAATAATATTGTTTTAATATAAATTTTATCATTAAGTACTCTCTCTTGTAAATTAAATATATTTTAAATTTGAACACCACTCTTGTTTGTTAAAATTAAGTTTTTGTACTATAATCATAATTCTTGTAATATTTCAAAAGTAAATTGTACCTTTATAACACCAATTTTTAACATTTTACAAATTGTATCGAGATAGATCACAAAATATTTAAAATTCGTAATGTTACGTATGACGCGTTCGCCGCTCACATTTATTTATACAAATATATCGGCTATTTATATTATACATAATTATCTACTTATATACCTACGATGTTGAGTTTTGGGAAATATAACATGCTTTGGAAGCAAGCCGATTCCAGAAAGATGAAAGTAATTCTTTGAAAAATGTATATGTTTCGGATTTAGAAAACAATAATTGTGTAGTACTTACGAATACATACAGAAATGTTACCAAATAATCGATGGCAATGGGATTGTTCGGAAGCCTGCCGCGAGAGGAAGGACGCTGCTTCCATGACGCAGATGTATGATGATGTGCACTGATCTGTAGAATAAATATAATGAACTAGAATATCTCTTGTTTTTCTTCTTTCCTTCCTTACTGACCCTTATTAGACCAGCGGTGGTAAGCCAGGATCGCAAAGTCTGTGGACAACTCGTCAATCATATTATATAACTAGATAAATCGTGTCATACTTCATATCGGTGACATGGTATCGTACGGAATCCAATACAACATCGAAAATGTACAAAATTGTAAGGTAACAAAAAAAAGTTAGTTCCTGGTGTTATTTTAGTCTCGCCGCTCGTCACTAGATGGCGCTAGCGGTACCTGGTTGGTAGCGACTGGCTGATATTATAGTTAATTCCTTTACAATGTAAGGCACTAGTCCCACTAAAAGCGAATTGACGATTGATATCTCGGCTATAAAACGAACAAAATAGAATCGGTATCATGTAAAGAAAAGAGACTGCGACGTTTGTAGTTCACCGCTGAGCGAGTAACTATACTAACTGAGCGAGCAACTACAATTTATCGTCGCGTCTCATTTATTTATTAAGACGGGAGCAATTTAACTTTTTGATCGTCAGGCGGTGATGAAATATGCCGAGCTCCAGACGGCACGTGTTCACAATTATTTAAGCGAAATTGAGGCTTACGATTTACCGCGTATAAGTCGCTATTGTATCGTTGTCGGCTGTAGCCGTCATTGGCGTTCGTGGCAAGACTTTCCGGCGTCGTCTCTAGCCGACTGTGGCTGTCAAAAGCTTAATATTTTGTTCCTTTTATAGCCGACTTAGCCGAGCTATCAATCGCCGAGTCATTTTTGGTGGGACAAG
>JALPQI010023981.1:0-2500 GCA_025490895.1 Thaumatotibia leucotreta | reverse complement strand
TGTGACCGATGGCGATAACGACAAACGACATTTTATATGGAGGAGGCAAATTTTTTTTGCAGATTTCTGGGTTCAGCTCCATAGTAAAAGTATAACCTACTAATCCACCCCGTTCAAGGTTTTCAGTGGGTGGTGTAGATAGATAAATAGGTAGATAATATTATATTTAATCCCCACTGCCGAAATTTTGGTCGGCCGACAGGACGAAATATGAAAACACGCCATTGGTCGAGAGACCAGGTTGCACCTATCGCTATCCCGTCCCCCCATTCGAGGTCCGAAGTCGAACTAACACTAAATGAAACTCCGAATACTAGCTGTTACTATTATGTCATAGCTATGATTGATTATATACACACCTTATAATATATTACTATGAAATGCATATTTTTTAAATAAGTAGAAAACCGGCCAAGGGCATGTCGGGACATGCTCAGTATAGGGTTCCGTATATATAGTCATTCGAAAACAGCTGGGCCCGATTATGTATGTTCGTTGTTAGTTTTATTTTAAAGTACCCTATTCTATAAGGCCACTATTCGTGATTGTTCTCACATTTTTGTCAGCCTCCGTAGCCTAGTTGGTAGTGACCCTGCCTACGAAGCTGGAGGTTCCGGGTTCGAATCCCGGCGAGGGCATTCTTTGTTTATTTATTTATCACAAATGTTTGTTCCTTGGTCCTTGGCTGTCTATGTATATAAGTATCTATGTATTATATATATCGTCGTCTGGTACCCACATCACAAGCCTTAATTGAGCTTACCGTGGGACTAGGTCGATTTGTGTAACATGTCCCGAGATATTTATTTATTTATTTATTTTATTTTTTGGATCAGTCACTTTGTCGGCATTATTAATGTACCAAATTGCAGATTTCTAGTATTTCTAATAATACATACCTCTCTACCTACTTACGTTAAGAAATACTACTACTATAGAACGCGCGAGTACAATATGCAGGCAGGCCGCAGGTATATAGGAGAATATATATATATATATATATAGTATATGGGTATATCAACTTTTTTTCGGTATGTTATTTACGCGCCGGTTTCCTTGATGGGCCAGGGCCATCTATCTACAAACATGGTAACTATAATACCATACAGTACTATATATATACACCTATATGGCTCCTCTCCCGACTTCCCGACGTCAATATATTTGAGATTTGTTTGTTTGTTTGCGTAATCTCATATGTTACAATGTTCAAAACAAATAAAAAACTAATCTTATTAATGTAATGTAGATGGCGCTAAATAGTATATTTCAATTACTTATGACAAAACTAGTCTCACGATGTAATACAATAGATGGCGTTGAATTGAATATCCATCTCCGAGACGGCCATACTGACAAAATTAATCTTACTAATAATTCAATAGATGGCGTTGAATTGAATACCCGTCTCCGATTCGGCCATCCTGACCAGTGTGCTTGTCCTCGAGAACACTTTTTTTTTTTCTAATCGTTAGTATAGTTAAGTAAAGTTTAGGTATATTTGACGATAAATACCTACAAATTCTCCATCGCAGCCACAAAACGTAAAAACGGTTCAGTTTGATCCGACCGACTGCGCCAATTGATATATGTATAAATGTATATCTATACATATATAGATAGGCGCGCGCGGTTCTTGGAATTTAGACGTGCGTGAGTACATACAAGTACATTGTGATTGCCACACGGAGCCCCGCCGGAACGGCGGAGATGATAAAGGCGACGGCGGCGACGAGTGGAAACATTGTAGCGGTATTGCGCATGCGCGTCGTAGGGGTTACATATAAGACTGATTTGATGTTGATGATTGCGGAGCGATTTTGAAATTATTCGGTTTCATCTCGCACACCATCATCACATCAGTAGTCTGTTATTTATTTGCACTTTGTTCCCAGTTTACACGTGAGACTGCTGCTAGTGTGGCAGTCTAAAACGTGACAGACGGGATAAAATAATACGTATAATCTTCTGCGCACGCTGTTAAGGAGAGAAACATCGACTTGCTGAATGTGTCGTCGTCACGGCAAATACCGAGATTTCAATCTCGATTTGACTGTGCATTCGATATTAAGGCAAGTTTGAATTGTTTTTTACTTTGAGCGTGATACAATTACGATTGTATGTATACTACTGTCAGATGTCAGCGCACATCATACAGGTATAAAAAATTTTTTTTACTCTATTTTTTTTTTATAACCCGTCAATGAGAAGACAGATTTCAGGCTTATTATGGATGTAAGCTTAAAATCTGTACGGTTGAGGGTAATCGAACAAGCTCTCCATAGCCGGGCGAGCGAAATATCGAAACGACTATATGTTAAAAGAATCTAAACTTCCCTATTTTGGGATGTGTCGTGAGATATTTTGTCTGGTTCGCGGAAGAACGTTCGATATGGGCGCGTTTAAACACTAGCACATAACATCGCATATTTTTGTAAAGACAAAAAATATAAGTATGCTATGTGTTTGTGTTCGCGTTTCTCTCTGAAATATTTGCAAG
>JALPQI010023980.1:0-15555 GCA_025490895.1 Thaumatotibia leucotreta | reverse complement strand
TTTGCCAGCCAGAATTTAGAGTCAAATAACATAGAAGGTATAAACTCATTACCCCTAAGCCAGCCTACGCAAATTCCAAGCCAACCTACACCATCCCCTGTAGTTTCAAGCAAAAGAACTGTAGATGATTTATTTGGTGACATTGGGGATATAGAAGATGATATATTACTGCCAAGTAAGAAGCAGAAAACTGAAGATGAAGAGGATGAGGAGCTGATAAACAAGATTCTTGAGGGTCGGAGGCTGCGGCAGATGCTGCTGGAACCTTCTAACAGGCTTCAGAGTGAGGCAAAGCCCAACTTTGATGTTAAGGAGAATATTTCATTGGACATACCAAGGTATTTATTCAAAATAATAAAGCGTTAACTTTTTGACCACCAAAGAATGATTCGAGGGTTGGGTGGTCAAACCCGATAAGTCGAGCAAACCTGTTTTTAAAATATGAACTATACATATAACATTGACATGAAGTTGTTATTTCAATAAAAAAATATCTCGACTTATCAGGTTTCACCACTCAACCCTCGATATAGCAGACAATCAACTTCCCGGTGACTCATAAATAAGGCACTGGTCTGATTTGGTTTTTATATTGTAAAAAATAAATACATTGAAATGCAAGCTCCAATCTGCATGGCATAATTTTGTATTGGTGGCGAAACATGCATGCTCAATGAAAAATTCACAGCAGTCGAAGGGTTAAATGTATTGAAAGCAGATTGTGCATTTTACCTTACCTCATTACCTAGTTAGTTAAGCCTCTGCAACTGAGGTGACATACCACAGACATATTTTCAACGTTATGGTGTTGATAATAAGACCCATGTCACATGACCGACAGTGGCAGAGGGTTAATTCTAGGGTTATTTGGCAAAGGTGTAAATAGCTTTAAGCTGTGTATTTGCTTGCTCCCACTTTCTTGCTAATCATAAGGACACAAATACAACATAATAAGTATATGTGTTAGTTTTTAGTAAAACATCCCAATTTGTCTCTTACCATAAAGGCAAGATTTCCTTGTATCTTCATATGAATTAACCGACAAAGCGGCTTTATGGCAAACAACAAAGTGGGATGTTTCACTAAACTCACTCACATATTATGAGGTTCAGTAAAATGGATATTAAGAAAGTGGGATGTTTTAGTAAAAAGGCTAACATTTGGCCAGATAAAATACAAATACAGTTTCTTGCAGCCTTTTTTGCAGTTACAATAAAATTACAAAATATTACTAACTTTATTATATATTATTATCTATATTTCAGTATATTCTTTTGGCAAAGGCCTCCTCTTTGTCCTAACAGGATTCTATTAATACCTAATTTGTTAATTATTTCAGGTGGGCTTTCATACCATTAACCAACTCTGATGGAGAGAGGTTCTATGTGCGATTGGAGTCTGAAGACTCTTGGGAGGAGTCACTTGATATGGCACATGAGAGTGTATCTCTCCATGCCAACTATACGAGCACATGGACTGAGGCTCGTAAACTTGTAAGTATCTATATATAACCCAGAATAACTAATAGTGCTATGTACAGAACCTACTCATTCACAAAAGTGTGATTTAGGTATAAATAGTACAGTGTGTATCAAGGGAGGTAAGTACGGAGTTACTAACAACAGTATTAGCTTTTATGACTCAAGTTAGTATTCCGCTTACCGACCAAGATGCATACAATGTTTTTCATCACACTTGCTGACAAAAAAATAAATTTTAAGACATAACATTATTACATGACATACTGACATTTCTATTACTCCCTAGGGAATTTCACTTTTTTATTACTCCCGCTACGCGCGCAAACAATGGTGCGCTTAGACAGCAAGTGTGATGAAAAAAATATTGAATAATATCATAGCATTATCTTACCCAAAACAATCTAGTCTCCGGGAGGCTTCAGTTAAAACTTTCATTGATAGTGAAAGTGCAATGCAAGCACGTGTATTGTGAATGTTAGGAATAATCGCCCGGTTGCTATTGTTGCTAACTAGTTTGCATGACTTAAGTTATCTGAGCCGGTTGACTAGTAAATCTACCCACTTTCGTTAAGATGAACAGTATATATAAATGTTTATTATCGTTGCATTGTCTACACGTTAGTATTAAGTTTTTAAAATTGTGTTCTCATGTAACCGAATTTAGTAAATTCTTTATGAGAATAAAGTTCTTAAAGCATAAGTGTTAAGATTTGGGAGTATTTCATGGGCTGTCCCGTACAAATGTGCGTATCGTTTTCCCCTGGCATAAAAAAGCTAAGGACAGCTAACATTTATCTGACAGATAGACATATTTTATTCAGGGACGGTGAAATGATGGGGATGGTAGTTTTGAATTAATTTTTTATTTTATTTTATAAAGGAAGCTTTACAATGAACACAGTATGAGTTGTAAAAAGAAATACAAAGCCAATTATAGGAACTCATAAATATGGTTCTCTAAATCATCTCCGAAAATTGTTTGTACGAATATTACATCGCAACCAATTTTTCGCATAAAGTCATTTCGCCGAAAGATCATGTTCCAATTGAATCTTATGAAATCGTTTCATTTCCCAACTAAATGGTTGCCAATTCTATCTTTGTGCTTGGTTTTTAATCGGAACTTTTCATAATATATATTTTCATGTGGTTTATGGTTTAGCTGGCATTTGGGCATTTTCGCGAGAAGAGATACAAAAACTTATTTTTCTGAAACAGGTAAATTTTATGTTTTTCCTGCTCAGAATCACGAGCTCTTTCGATCCTACTAGAAGAAAAAAAGTGTCCCAACTTTTTGTTTCTATTACGTAACCGTTTTTCAAACACTTTGTACAGCGGTTACAAAGTGGAGAGCATGTAAAATGTATGAAAAATGTGGGACCATTTTTTTCTTGTACTTTTTTTCTCCTAGATTGAAAGAACTCGTTATTCTGAGTAGGAAAAACATAAAATTTACCTACCTTAAAAAAATTTTTTTTTGGATCTCTTCTCGCGAAAATGCCCATTTAGTTGACTAAATAATTACCAAAATTTTTGGGTATAGTTTGGGGCGAATTTTATATAGGTATGTTTATGTTTTTTTAATAACAGCTTACACGGGGTTTTATATTAATGTTGATAAACAATTAAAAGTCGAGTTCTAAATAGTAATTTAGATGAAACTGATGAGGGAACGCATTGCCGAGGGAATAACAAAAGAGTCGGTTCTGGCACTCGCCGGCCGCTGCCGCGGCACGCTCGCTTCGCTCGCTCGGCTCGTGCGCTGTATGGTCGCGTTTTCACCTAACACTCCTCCTCGCTTCGCTCGTCGTCGTACCTAACAGGACTCTGTGAATTTTTTTTATTGGTATTTTTTGTAGTTTCTTAGAGGAGTCAGAAATCTGCATATATTTTTTGACTATGGATATTTTTAACTAATTAGCTTCATATTTGTCTAAGACAAGTACATGAGCAATCTTATCATAATTTTAAAGAACGGTTTAAATATGTATTTTTTACTAAGTTCAAATACTGGTGAAACGTTATTCGTGTAATAGTTGTTAGGCCTAGTGAAAGGTTTGACAAATGATCAGTATGCTAAAAGCATTGTGGCATTACAATAATACGTTTTATAATAATTCTGCCAAATGAAACGTTGTCATACAAAAAATTGCCAATTGTTGGTTGTCAAAGTGAACCATCGGCGAAATGTTGGTTGCCAAATGAAATTCGGACAAAAAAAGTTCGGAGAAAAGGCAGAACCCCCATAAATATATGAAACAGTATATAAATCTATGAATATTACTTTCAACACTACAAGTATAATGCCAATATCATACATGTGACATTTTTAAATACAAAGATAGCTCTAGTGCCTACTTTTACTAAAATCAAATTATGTGAAATACATTTATTATGTTCTAAATAAATGAAAGAATAAACACTGCCAACATAGACAATAGTCATAGTCAAATAAGCCCTCACAAAAGCATATCGTCCGTTGACAAGCAAAACTCACTAAGTAACAAATACCTACTTGAAATAAAGCTCGTATCTCAGTTCTGACTTAACACTGACATAAGAGGTTGCTAAGAGTAGTGACAGTTTTTATAGTGAGTTTTGCTTGTCAGCCGACGATATTATGATATTACTGACTGCAACTTGCTTTAAATTTTAATTGACTTTTTGTTTCCAGTTAGAAGAAAAACAGCAGAAGAAAGATCACCCAGAAGAGGTGCAGGTGGTGAAGAAGGACGAGAATGACAACCTCATGTGGGTGGACAAGTTCAAGCCAAAGTCCTATGTTGACCTGCTCTCGGAGGAGTCTATCAATAGAGCGCTGCTGCACTGGCTCCATCTGTGGGATAAGGTAGTTGCTGACACAGATTTGTAGTTTTTAATAAGATTCAGGGCTGATTTTTCAATCCTCAGTTAAAAGTATCCGTTGGTTAAAAGTATTACCATTCTTATCGCTGGTCATCAGTCAAAAAAGGATAGAGCTAAAATTTATTTGACAGTTACTGTTAACTGGGGATTGAAAAATCAGTACTAAGTTGAACAGTTGAAGTGTCACTGGCTAAGTATTTATTGAGGTGGCACACTGTTTCATGGACAGAAGTTTCATAGAATTTCGTTTCACAGAAATTTGTTCATATATTATTTGGATCATATACTTTCTGTTCCAATATTATTGTTTCATAGACTATTCAATTGCTTAAAACATATTAAATTTCACAGACATTCAGTTCCATGTATATTGCTATCTAACTTTTTACTTTACAAAGTAACCAAACACTAGAATTACATTTCATGTATTTTTGTTTTGTAGGCACTGATTTCATAGATTGTTGTTTTATAGTTACTAGTTTATTTAATATTTAGTTCCACTATTTACTTTGTTGCATAGTGATATTGATGAGAAAGTGAGATTGATGATGGGCAGCAGCAATCTCATAGTGGAATGGACAAATTACTGTGATCGCTAACCCGCTTGCCTAGCATGGTGATTATGGGCATTTGCCTCCTAATGCGTCCATACGCTTATAGGTAATAGGAGAGGCTTTTGTCCAGTTGTGGACTGATTGTAGGCTATATACATATACACATATTGTCGCTTTGTAAACACATCACCAGCTTTAATAGAGCTTACTGTGGGACTAGGTTGATGTGTGTAAGATGTCCCAAGAAGCTATTATTAAATTATTATTATTTTCAGATAGTTTTCAAAAAGGAAGTGAAGACTAAAGAGCCACAGCAGAGAACCACATTCAGCAAGCGAGCGGGCGAGTTTCAACTGACGAATAAATGGAAAGGCAAGAAAGAAGCTGAACCTGAGATGGACGAAGATGGCCGCCCGCATCACAAGGTACATTTTATCGCAGATATGATTTAACACTTTCGCAACCAGGCGAAATTCCGAACACTACCCCAGAAACCGACAGTACTCGCTAGGAGGGCAAAGGCGTGCGTATTAATGCCGCACGCCGCGTACTCGCTAGGCGGGCAAGCGGCGGACGCTCAGGGCTGTGCCAAGCAACTTTCGTATACGTCACAGGGTATATTTTATTTTGTACTCTCATTAGGTGAAATAAATAAAAATGTAACGTGTAGTAATAATCTGTAATAATCGGATATTCGGATCGATATTTACACAAACTCGGCAAAATTATTAAGTACATTTTTTCTGTTACTGGCAGCGGCAGCCCTGAGCCTTGCCCGCCTGGCGAGTACTCTGGCGTCGCGTGAAGGTTTATAGCTCTTGCCCTCCTAGCGAGTAAGCCGGCATCTGAGTAGAGTTTACGATTACTCGTCAGGCGGGTAAGCGGTGTCGAAAGTGTTAAATAGGAAAGAGCCGCAGCAGAGAAGTACATTCAGTAAGCGAGCGGGCGAGTTTCAACTGACGAATAAATGGAAAGGCAAGAAAGAAGCTGAACCTGAGATGGACAAAGATGGCCGCCCGCATCACAAGGTACAGTCGACTTCAAACATATCATTACGGTTTAAGTGCCAAAAATATATTTACACGACTTTATTGCCTTGACATCAACTAACGATATCTTTAACGTTTACTTTACAAGTTATCGCAGATATGATTTAAATAGGAAAGAGCTGCAGCAGAGAAGTACATTCAGTAAGGCGAGTTTCAATTGATAAATAAGTGGAAAAGCAAGAAAGAAGCTGAACCTGAGATGTAGGCTTAGCACATGATTGGTGCGAGAAGATAGATCTCCCGTCCTTTACTAGCTATACACGATGATTCTTAATCCGTGAACAGGAACCATTTTTTCTAACTCAGTAATTGATGGGGATTACGTTAAAGTAGTAATTACGTGAAAACAAATTTACTAATTTTTTAATCATGTTTTAATTTTGAATTAAATTTTATCCTAAAATCCTTGTCACTGTACTACTACCATATCGGATTTAATGAGGTTGTATTGTAATCTCTTTACAAAGTTATTAGCAATTGTCAATTTATGAGTAAACCTTGCCCATGAAATTGTCAATCACTGTTGTCATACGCATAATAAACAAAGTCATAGTCACGGATATTGAATGAGAAAATTATAATTATTCACCAAAAATCATGCCTTCACCGCATCCGTACTCAAACATACAGCGTTGCGATACTGTACATTTGTCAATACAAACGAATAGCACAAGGCGAACCCAACAGTTATTTCACGGACTTCATCCAAACATTCCGACCCCCTGACACAATTTAATAAATCGCATGCACCAAAAATCTTCGCGACTTCGGACAGTTTACAGTGCCACAACATGCTCGAGCACCCGGACGACCTCGTCATCATCCTGACGATTTGGATCAACAAATCTTAAGATTCTTTGCTGAAGAAGATTTCGAGTGAATCAATCCAATCACAGGAACAATCAAGCGGATCTGTGTCAAGAACAACACGGTGGACATTTTGAACACTTGTTAAATTATGTTTAAAGTTTTTTGTTTTAGTTGGTCAGGTATGCAGTTTTATTGTTTTTATTTAATTATTAAATTGTACTGTATGAAACAAATTGCTTTACTTGCTCAAGATTTTGCCAAGTTTAGGTAATGCACGTTAACATAATCTCCTATCAATTATATTGATTTAAACTTTCATTATGTTCCTATCAATTATGTTCGTCGTTATCAGTGTTGCACTGATAAGATAATGAGTAGATAGGAGTCTTTATTGACATAAGATCCGTCAAATTCCCGTTTCCCGCCATACTGATGGCACTTGACGTTACGTAGTTAAACTTTATACTGTAGGATGACCATGTATTAAGTGGTAATTTTTTTTAATTAGGTTTTCACTTTTAATTAATTAAACAGTGAAGAAATAACTTGAGACCTCGATGAATAAGTTTAATTTGGGCTAAATTTTAATGTTTTTCTACTCCTGATCACGGATTAAGAATCATCGTGTATATTAACAAAAGAGGGACGGATAGTCTATCTCGCGGCGAGATACTGTCGCGCCAATCATGTGCTAAGCATAATGAAGGAACATGGTCGCCCGCATCACAAGGTACGAACCATATGGAGCCACTTTTCACCCCCTAATAAATGTCATAATCCTTTATTATTTTACTTGTAGGTGGCGCTTCTGTGCGGCCCGCCAGGCGTGGGCAAGACCACACTGGCGCATATGCTGGCCAAGTTGGCGGGTAAGATTCAATCTCAATAGACGTTTATTGGAAGCTGTATAAGGTTATTATAACTAGGGGTCGGAACTATGGGTGCAAAACTTTAACAAAACTTTTCAAGTGGACTTGACATAGCACATACAGTCGAAGACAAAATAAGGGGTATACAAAAACGTTCAAAAATATGTCCCAGTGCACTCTAATTCTGTGTAATAAGAACGTCGTAACATATTTATGAACGGATTTTTTCGATACTTATTTTTGCACTTGACTGTACATCATTAAAATATACATATCTACACACCCACACATTGTAAGTTGAAGATTCCGAGATAGGGAATAAAATTGGATACAGACTTTTTAATAATATTCAGATTTTTCTTGGAAAGTGTTCCCATGGGTCAATTTTAAAGCTTTGTAAATTTTTTGCACTCATAGTTGCACCCTTAATTGTAACTTAAATTCTACGAACAAATAAAACATGGAAGCTACAGGCCATACTAAATGGCCTCTCAAAACCGGTCCTGAAATTTCATTGACAAGTGTAAACCTTTTAATACATCACGCTAATCAATTTCTATATTATCCTATAAAAACTTTTTTTGTGGTGAAAATCAATAACATTTTTTTGAACATAAATTATTATTTGTATAATTTCAAAACCCGCTTATCAGTCAACTTCACATCATCCGCATATATCAGATCACTGTTGGACAAAGGCCTGTAGGGGCGGTGACAAATGTATGGTGCATTCCACGAGATTGTCGGGTACGTGACTCCTTTCTTCGCGTTCATTTAAGAAACTTACGAATACAATTTTAGGTGTATTTTAATTTTATAAATCGGTGTTTGTGCTTATAAAGAATTCGCGTACTTTCCTATTTTTAGCTGTCATAGCCGTCACGTCACGTTCCCGACAAAGTATACTTTTTTCTGGAATGCGCCTATTCTTACTGACGTCACCACAGGGCTAACATACTTATTTATGCATACAGGGGGATTCTTGAGTCATGAGCAGGAGTCAACGGTACTAGGGACGGTCACGCTGAGAAACTTTTACTTCGGAGACAACCAAGAAATAAATGCATAAAAAATCTCTTAGTTATGAGTTAATTCATACTTAACTATCAATTAAGGATCAATTAACTCATAATTAAGAGTTTTTTTTGGTGATATCTTGGTTGTCGCCGTAGTGAAAGTCGCTCAGCATGACCGTCCGTAGTAGCCTGTTCACTCCTGCTCATGACTCAAGAATCACCCTGTATATAATAAATAATTGTCAGCCTCCGTAGCCTAGTTGGTAGTGACCCTGCCTACGAAGCAGGAGGTTCCGGGTTCGAATCCCGGCGAGGGCATTATTTGTGTATTTATTTATCACAAATATTTGTTCCTTGGTCATGGTTGTATATGTATTTAAGTATCTATATGTATCTATCTATTATATATATCGTCGCCTGGTACCCACATCACAAGCCTTAATTGAGCTTACCGTGGGACTAGGTTGATTTGTGTAAGATGTCCCAAGATATTTATTTATTTATTTATTTTATTTATTTATTTATTTAATAATAATCAATAATTGAATTTAAACTTTCGTGAGACATAATAACTATAAGGAAACGGTTAAACTCACGTGTATTTAGTTACTACGCGCGACATGTTTCGGAGAACCTAGGTCCACATTATGAAGCGACTCGCGAGCGCGGCGCGGCGTCAATGCTCCGATTGCTCCGCGGGAGTGACATGTTTGCTTACTAATCTGAAACTTACATCAAATTAGTATGAAAACAATTCACCCCCGCCGAACATTGATAATAATTTACCCCCTTATTCATAAACGTCTGCTAACTTAACAAGCCGCTAATAATTGTTTGTCCCTTTTGCTTTTATGGACACATTGTTAAGACCGAAAGGGACAAACAATTGGACGTAGTTTAGCGAAAAGTACCCAACCTCAAAAAATTGTCATTGAAAAGAATGACTTTTGTTTTTGATAGAAAGTTGAAGTTTTATTGACACATTTTTGTGGGTTGAATCCTTTTCCCTAAACTACGTCCAATTATTAGCGGCTTGTTAAGTTAGCAGACGTTTATGAATAAGGAGGTTAGTGTGTAACGTCTTTTACAGGCTACAGACCTGTGGAATTGAATGCCTCTGACGAGCGAAGTACCGAAGCGTTCAGGACAGCGCTTCATAACGCCACCCTCATGCGATCCGTGCTTGATCCAGACCGGAGGCCCAACTGCCTTATACTCGGTAAGGGGACCCAACTGCCTCATAATCACTAAGGGAAAATGCATTTGCCGGCAGAAGACAGACGGCCGAGTGATGCGAGCTTTCATCCCTGCCTCTGAATTTTCCTGCCCGTCATACTCAGTCTCATCTCAGCTATTGAAATTTAAATCTTATGAATTTTAACATACAATGTGCCCATGAGGAAAAGAAAAAAATTCAACAGCGGATTTCTGAAATTTGAAGTTAAAAATGTCATTTGACAGAGTTTGCAGGTTTGTTTATTTTTTTTCTTTCAACTGAAGAATGTACTATTTCAATTGAAGTTATGTACTATTTCATCACACTTGCTTTCTAAGCGCGCCATTGCTTGCATACATCGCGGGGGTAACAGAAAAGTAAAATTCCGTAGGGAATCTTATAACTTATTTATTTGTCCGCAAGTGTGATGAAAAACATTGTATGCATCATGGTCGGTAAGAGGCATACTAACTCGAGTCATTAAAACACTCGTTAGGGCGATTGTGCACCACAATGAATTTTACTGTCCGGCAGACTGAGTTTTCATGGTGCGATATGGCATGACAAAAACGCATGATTGGCTTGTGCACTTGTCCGTCTTTTTACTCGAAGGTGCGTCCGGTAGTCCGGTTTTTTACGGTTCAATTTTGTAAAATCGGACTATCGGGGACGGTAAAAGTCAGAGCCATTCCGGACGCAGTGCACAAGCATTAACACGTTATTCATTGCTGTCATCTCGGATCGGAAAAATACTGTCCGGAATGGGGAAAAGTAAAAGGTCGGACGGTAAAATTACGTATAGTGCACAAGCTACTATATACATTTAATGGCGTGGCATATCGGATCGTAAAAAACCGGACTACCGGACGGTAAAAGTCAGTGTAGTACACAGACGCCCTTAGTAATACCGTACTTACCTCCCTAGATGCACAATGTACTGTCTTTCAGATGAGATCGACGGTGCCCCGCTACCAACCGTCGAGTTACTGGTACGATGGTGTACGGCATCAGCGACGGTTGCCGGCAAGAAGAAGGCCAAGACCCAGCCTCTGCGGCGGCCCGTTATAGCGATATGCAATAACTTGTATGCCACGTCTTTGAGGCCGTTGAGGTAAGATATCGTTTTATGTTTATTTTTCAACAATTTACAGTATGCTTAGCACATGATTGGCGCGACAGTATCTCGCCGCGAGATAGTCTATCCGTCCCTCTTTTGTTAATATAGCTAGTGAAGGACGGGAGATCTATCTCGCGGCGACATACTGTCACACCAATCATATGCTAAGCCTGCTGGAACATGTAAATTGATGTATGTCACAGTTCATTCAATGACTTTGTGGTTCAGACAGAATGTGTGTTTTGACGATAGTTAGTTTAGTCGTCGGAAGGGACAAAGTCGGTACTGTCCTGATGAAACTTTAGGAGTATGAAAATTGATTGCCGTGTGCTGACGGCAATAAGAATACATTTGTCACCACCCCAACTCCTCCTGCGGGTGTCGTAAGAGTCGACTAAGGGATTAAAGTGTCACTGACCACTATTTGATAAATATTGATGATGGGCAGCAGCGTCATCATAGTGGACACATTACTGCGATCGCCAATCCGCTTGCCCAGCGTGGCGATTATGGGCATTTACCTCCTAATGCGTCTATACGCATAGTTAATAGGAGATGCCTACGTCCAACAGTGGACTATCATAGGCTGATGATGATGATGATGATGAAAATTGATATTCTCTTTTATATTAAGGATATCAACGGAACCAATTAAGATTGTAGTCAAATTAACCAAGTCAATGATTTTTCTTCTTAAATCATACTTATTCCGCTGGCTCAGCGACCCAAAGTGGATCTCCGCCTCCGATACGAGTTGGCGCCAATGCGCTCGGTTCTGTGCGATCTCATCCCAATTCTCAGCATTCAGTTCGCATAGGTTCTTCTCCATCTCGTCTTTCCAGCTGTATCTTGGTCTACCAACCGGTTTGCGTCCACAGAGTCTTCACAGGAAGGCCTTCTTTACCGCCCTGTCAACTATTATCTTAAACATATGTCCGAGCAAGCGAAGCCTTGCAGATTTAATCTTGCCCATGTTAATTTTAAAGGGGATATCAACAATGTTAGATCGATTTATTCGGCATCATTCACTTTCACTCCGAATGAACGAAAAATGAACAGTCTGAACACAGAAAGAACGTTCACTCGGATTCGGCCAAATTAAACTTATCCCAAGGGAGAAGGTGGTATCAGACGGTTCACTTGAATGAACCGTCTGATACCACTCACTCCTTTCTGTTAATATGGCGTCGAATAAAGTCGTTTCCCTTGGGATAAGTTTCATTTGGCGGAATCCGAGTAAACGTTCTTTCTGTGTTCGGACTGTTCAGTTTTCGTTCATTCGGAGTGAAAGTGAATGATGCCGAATGAATTCATTCGGCACTTGGTTCACTGCGTGTTCAGACGTGTCATTTCGAGTGCAAGATGCCTAATTAAAGATGAAAATGAACAAATAATTAACCGTCTGATATCCCCTTAAGACTTCATCCGACGCCATATTAACGGTGAAGAAGGTGGAAACGGTAAGAAAGAGTGGTGATTATTCATTTCTGTGTCATTTTAGCTAACCTGTGTGAACATGGAATGAAAGAAAAAAGAAGCAATCACACTAGTGACTATTCATTCGAGTGTCTGATATCACCTTAAGGGAAGGAAATGGGGTAGTCGATCGCAGGGATCGGATAACGGTTTTTTCTCCATACAAAAGAACGGTTCGAATTCCGTTCTTTTTCGTTCTTCGGTATATATTTTTTTTGTAAATGCAGTAATTAAAAAATACGATGTTAATAATTACATAAAATGTTGAAAACTACATAAAAAGTGTAAAACATTTTAAAATATTTAGCTATTTCGAGGTTTTTCTAAAAAACCGGTTCCGATCCTTGGTCGATCGATTTCTAATTTGGGCACTTATTTGTTTCAGGCCCGTATCCCTAATCCTTCACGTCGGCACCGTATCCCTCCAGCGTCTCTCAGCGCGGCTGAGTTTAGCAGCGTCACGTTTCGGGCGGTCAGTGACCCCGCGCGTGGCGGCGGCCGTGGCGGCGCGCGCGCACCCCGACGTGCGCGCCGCGCTGCACCTGCTCGGCGTCCTGCAGGCGCAGGTCAGTGACCGGAGACTAGCCTATAGGTTTGCGCGGGCTAAATTTCCGCAACTCGACGTCAAAAATTTGCGCCTATTTTGCGTGATGGGTTGTCGGCACTACTCTTGCCAACCCAGCTCTACCAGAAAGCCTAGAAGACCCTTGATGTTGCCGACGACTTCTGGGAGAGACCTCGGGGATCCGAGGTGTTGTGCCCGGTATTCTGCCACCCCTGGACACGCGAGAATGACGTGGGCGGCTGTCTCTTCCTCCTCCAAGCAGGCTCTGCATAGGGGGCTGTCTGTAACACCTATATTAGAGACCCCGCGCTGCACCTGCTCGGCGTCCTGCAGGCGCAGGTCAGTGACCCCGCGCTGCACTTGCTGGGCTTGCTTCAGGCGCAGGTGTGGCTGGAGACTAGCCTAGCCTGTGACCCGCAGTGCGCGAGGCCAAAGACCCTCGCAAGCCTTTCTTCCCGGGGAGATATTATTTAAAATTTTAGTTACAGTTTTCAAGGTTCTGCATTTCCATTTGTGCAAGGGATTGAATAGGGGTTGGATATGAAGGTAAATGAAGGTTTTTGGAAACTCGAAACTCCCGCAATCGCGCAGGGGGCCCTCCGTTTCGCTTGTTTAAACAATCAAAAAAGGTGGGTTGATCGCTTGGGCTCGGCCGTCGGGCTTCCGGCCCTCGGTCTCGCGCTAAGAGCGTGCCTCTGTTGGAACACGTAAGTTCGACCCGTCTTCGCCCTTACGCGAAGCCGGGCTTTCGCGACTTCAAAACTCCGCCTTCAGCCTTCGGCCCTCAGGTTCAGCTTGTTTAGATAAGTGTTGTTTCACGTCCAAAAACTCTGTCTCCGAGTCTTTGGCCCTGCGTGGAGCTCAGCCTGCAGTCTTCGCTGGGGCTTAAAGCAAACCCTCAAGCCTCCGGCCCTCCTGTTCGCTTATTAAGACAGGAAGGGCAATAGTACCGCGTGAACTCACTCGTCGTGCCTTCGGTCCTCAGGCTCGGTTTATGTAGATACTGAGGTAGTCGAACGTTTGGTAGCTCAATTTACTCGGAACTCGGTCTTCGGTAGATACACCACACGAATAGAGATAGATAAACCTCTCTAGATCTTCAAAAATTATATTGAGGGTCAGCCACAATGATTGTAAAAAAACGAACGCCCGTGATTGCGGCAATTGCCCAGCAGTTACGATATTAATAGAAACTTCCTTTTTACAGGTGCGGACAACAGGTGTGACGATAGCGGACGTCGAGAAAACCTCAATAGGCACGAAAGACTGCCAGAAGAGCTTGATGCAAGCGCTGCAAGCTATATTCACAGTCAACGATAAGGATAAAAATATACTGAAAACCGTACAAGCTGCGGGGGAATATGATAGGTAAAACAATTTTCCAACTGTACGAGTATGATCATCAGGTAGGTGTGCGTTTTCGCGAGAAGAACCCCAAAAACCTTATTTCCGTAATAGGCAAATTTAATTCCGTAATAGGTTTTTCCTACTCAGAATCACGAGCTTTTGATCCTTATAGAATCCTTGAATCCCTCATTATGCTCAGGATGTGGAATCCATTGCTTTGCGGGCTTCCACAATGTGGAATTCATTGCTTCATTCGAGCTTCAATGAACGCCCTCTCCGAAAATATATCATTTTGATCCCTTGTGATTTTACTCGCAGACAAAAAACTAAACTTCGCAGAATAACGATTATTTTCAGAGACTAGTGTCAAATCACTATGCAGTTTTGACATTACTATTAGAGAGTAAGCGTTATTCTTCTAGTAAGTGTTAGACGTTTATGAATTAAGGGGTAAGAAAGAGGTCAACTTCGATACCGCGCTTCGACATTTTGGTATACAGACTGTTTGGCGACTAAAACCAAAAACTGTATTCATGAAAAGATTAATTCTCTTGTTTTCCTAATCAGAATACGACATTGAATGGGCCCTTAAATAAGTCACCACTATTTTTATTATTACTTGTGTTTGATGACGCCTCTCGAATTTTCCAGGCTAGCCGATGGAATCTTCGAGAACTACCTCCAAGCCCGAGTGGACTCCCGTCTCCACATAGCTTGCGAGACGCTGTCCTGGCTGCGGTTTTACGACACCATCCACTCTTGGACGCTACGTACCCAGAATTACTCCTTATATGGAGCCCTGCCATTATGTATAGCAAGGTAAGGTAGAAATCTGTTCTGTTATTACCAACTACAACCTATATCATAATTTTCTTATTTGTATGTTGCTATCCGTACAGCAAACCAGGTCTGTGTAGTAAATCAATTGCTAACACACTCGAATCTTATTTGACACTGTAATAAATATAGTTTTAAGAATAAATTAAATTCCTTGCTATTAGACCGATGTTTTTATAGTGCTACACAATTTTTAAATTTAAGTTGACATCAGACTTTTAACTTTTAATTTAATGTGTTAGATTTAAGTTGACATTCGAATTTTGAAATGTGTTATCGATTTAATTTACTTTAATTTTTAAGTAGGTTTACGTTGACATTTTTACATATTTTTTATTTTATTTTTTTATAAT
>JALPQI010023979.1:0-15472 GCA_025490895.1 Thaumatotibia leucotreta | reverse complement strand
ATGTAGCGATAAAAGTTAGAAAAAAAAGTTAGGCATACTTTTTTGCGTAGGCGTAGAGAAAACATGTAATAAAGATGCACTCCGTAGCCTAGTTGGTAGTGACCCTGCCTACGAAGGAGGTTCCTGGTTTGAATCCCGGTGAGGGCATTATTTGTGTATTTATTTATCACAAATATGTGTTCCTTGGTCATGGCTGTCTATGTATGTAAGTATCTATATGTATATCTATCTATTATATATATCGTCGCCTAGTACCCACATCACAAGCCTTAAGAGCTTACCGTGGGACTAGGTCGATCTGTGTGAGATGTCCCAAGATATTTATTTTATTTATTATTCCACGAAAAAGTCCACCGAAGTCCTGTAAAATTGTGGGTTTATCGAAGTTCTCTTTCGTGACCAGAGGAGACAAAAATGGCTCAAATATATATTTAACTAATAACTCGGAATATAAGGTGCATGCCTATATTGTTTGCCCTTAGAGTATGGTCAAAGGCGCCTAGTCTTGTAAGGGATTGCATATACCCGAATTGACTGGTGGTTGCTAAGACCGAGTGGCCGTGCGGTACATGCAGGCATCAGCCGCGAAAGCTGAGTACGTTCGATTCCCACCTCAGACGTCGGTGATCTTGGTCTATTTTTCTTTGGTATATGACATGATGACATCCAATATTTACAATTTGCCTTAAATAAGTTTGGCCGTGTGGTGACGGCAGAAAGAATACATTTGTCACCACCCCAACTCCTCCTTCGGGTGTCGTAAGAGTCGACTAAGGGATTGAAGTATCACTGACCATACTTGATTAAAGATTGATGATGGGTAGCAGCGTCATCATAGTGGACACGTCCAGCAGTGGACTATCATAGGCTGATGATGATGAAGTTTGGAAGTCTAGGGAGGAGGCTTTTGCCCAGCAGTGGGACCTTTTTCAACTAACAGAGATTGTCGAATACAGTATAAATAATAAGTTTAGGTGCTCAGAGCCTTACAAAGATACCGTGCGTGCTTCGAGGACGAAACAGCAGAGCTACTCAATTATATGCAATCACGAACACAAATACATATTTTTTACCACAAATACCTAAGTTACAAGCTAAGTACTGAATGTCTGGGTCTTTATAATAGTACATTACGATACAAGTGCGAAAAAAATAAAGTTCGAAACGAGTGGAGATAAATTAAAGCACGATCGAAGGGAGTGCTTTAAATCGACACGAGTTACGAAGTTCGTTTTGGCACGTGTATAGTACGACATTTTTCAGTACATATGGCCTTCCGAAGATTTCGACCTGACGTAAAATGAATCAGTTCTCGCACTAGCGTAGCGCGTAAAAAAAGCGCCATCTGTACTGCAAAGTTACATTTTACAATTTCGCTGTTTGCCTCTGTAGGTATAGAAAGCACATATTGGCTAGAAAGAGAGGCAAACAGCAATATTGTAAATTGTAACTTTATAAAACGCGACTCTGGTCTGTGATTGTCAGAGTTGACTAAAGGATGAATATTCGTTTTTATTTCGTCTGTCGTCTCGTTTTTTTTTATAGGCACAACAATTTTAATGTCAACAAAAAAAATGTTTTCGTAATTTCGATATTCTTATGTCGCGTGGTGACAATGTTTAGAAACATCCTTTTTTGTTACCAAAAATGTTAAGCAATCCGGTAACAAAAAGAAACTTACATACAATTTTTCTGGGACATTTTAGGAGATGTGAGGGATCTTGCTCTGCATCATCAGACCAGTCTACCAATTACTATCAATATCGAAGCCGTAATCCAAATGTACAGTCATTAATATATATACACTTCTCCATACTGATCCCTTACAAATGTGTCTATATATTAATGCACTCGACTGTACCTACAATTATTTTGAGAACTGGGGCCTATTTTTCAAAAGCTTGTAATTTGTAATACAGGCGGAAGTCGTTATATAATTAATAGTGTTAAAAAGAAACTTCCAGTTGTATTAATTACAAGTTACAAGCTTTCGAGAAACGGGCCTCTGCTCAGGCAACTCTTCGCGTCATTTTTTTTGAATTTTCCGCCTTTTTATATACTGATAAGCTTGCAGTAAGAATACATTTGTCACCACCCCTACTCCTGCGGGTGTCGTAAGAGTCGACTAAGGGATTGAAGTGTCACTGACCATTCTTTGATAGAAGGTTGATGATGGGCAGCAGCGTCATCATAGTGGACACATTACTGCGATCGCCAATCCGCTTGCCCAGCGTGGCGATTATGGGCATTTACCTCCTAATGCGACTATGCGCATAGTTGATAGGAGAGGCCTACGTCCAGCAGTGGATTATCTTAAGCTGGGTAAATGCACAAGACTGTAACGAGAGCTACCAATTCTTTTGTATGTTCTCATATTAATTAAGTACATTTAAGGGTCGACATATCTAACTACAGGGCTAGGCTAGACGTACGGAAACTCGACTTTGATTAATTAATTTTAAAACATACGAAAGAATTGGTAACTCTCGTTACAGTCTTGTGGATTTACCCAGATGATGATGATGAAGCTTGGTTAAAGTATTAGTTAGGCAAACTTAAAATAAAAATATCGACTAAGGGATTGAAGTGTCACTGACCATTCTACAAGATTGATGATGGGCAGCAGCGTCATTATAGTGGACACATTACTGCGATCGCCAATCCGCTTGCGACTACTAATGCGACTATGCGCATTGTTAATACGAGAGGCCTACGTCCAGTAGTGGACTATATTAAGCTGATGATGATGATGAAGCTTGGCTAAAGTATAGCTAAGCAAATTTAAAATGAAATCCAATTGGCTAGTTCCTTTTACAACGACAATAACCAGTTGAAATTAAAAGTGAGCGTTGTTTGGCCCAAGTTTCGGCACCAACTTTCACCGTGGCGTAACGGACATTTTTAGACTGTATTACCATGAAGAGTTATAAAATGTTTTGTAATGGAAGCCTAGTCGGGAGTAACAATATACAAGCTACAGAGCATTCTCAAAATTGCGGGAATATACTCGGAAATTTCCGAGAATTATCATGAGAATTTAAGAGTAAGTTCTCATTGAGAATGCTTCCATGAGAACTTATAAAAAAGCGTAATGAAGAAATGAAATGAGTTCAGTCGATAGTTTTTTTTTCGAAAACTGTTTTGACATTAAAATAAATAAATATCTTGGGACACCTTACACAAATCAACCTAGTCCCACGATAAGCTCAATTAAGGCTTGTGATGTGGGTACCAGGCGACGACATATATGTATAATAAATAGATACATATAGATACTTCACATAGACAGCCATGACCAAGGAACAAATATTTGCGATAAATTAATACACAAATAATGCCCTCGTCGGCATTCGAACCCGGAACCTACAGCTTCCCAGGCAGAGTCACTAACCACCTAGGCTACGGAGGCTGACATTGTACCTATATAAGGAAATTCTAAATGTGTTAGGTGTTTTTAAAAGAATTGTTTTAGTAATACATTATTTTAGTAGAGATAAGTAGATATACGAAAGCATTTTAAAGAACAGTTTCACATTGAATTTCCGTAAGCCAATTGAACTCTTTTCATCTTTGGCAGTAAAAGGACGGCAAATTCCAAATTTATATGAAATTTTCCCGCCTTTATCGACTGACAAGGGGGTTGGCCGAAGTATATTTTAAACATAATTTCATTAAAGCGTTTAGTAGTTATATTAAAAATCGTTTTTTTTTTAAAGAATTTATAGGAAATTTAATTGAGGCATTATTAAAACTTGGCCGTGTGCCGTGTGGTGACGGCAGTAAGAATACATTTGTCACCACCCCAACTCCTTCTGCGGGTGTCGTAAGAGTCGACTATGGGATTGAAGTGACACTGACCATTATTTGATAAAAGATTGATGATGGGCAGCAGCGTCATCATAGTGGATACATTACTGCGATCGCCAATCCGCTTGCCCAGCGTGGCGCAATTATGGGCATTTACCTCCTAATGCGTCTATACGCACAGTTAATAGGAGAAGCCTGCGTCCAGCAGTGGACTATCATAGGCTGATGATGTATGTATGTATTATTATACTTTATAATTTACATACATTAATTAATCTATCATCATAATTAAAATCGATTACAATATAGGTTTACCCAAATTCAGGTTGCAAAATTGCGTTTCTCTTTCAAAGTACAAGTGCTTGGGTTACCCACCAAAATGAAACTAGGTACCATAAAACTACCCAACTATAATCCAAAAGCTCCCAACTATGGTCCAAAACTAAGTCAAATATCTTCGATTTAGTGTAATTATTATATTATTGACGCAGTTGTTACGCAAAGTCTCCTCATTAATGATTAGAAAACTTAGATAAATCCAAAATAAAATATTTCCATTGATGCTTAATTATACGAGTTGAACTTGTGGACCATAGTTGTAGTACTAGACTATAGTTGTATGGTTATACGTTACCCAAAATAAAATCTCAATAATTCTATGATTTTAATTACGTCCAATGAGGAAAACACAAACAACTAGAATGAACGCACACCTCGACCTAAAAACCACAGATAACGAATTAGAAAATTCGTTTAAAAGCAAATATTCGTTAAAACACGAGTGAGAAAAAATGTTTCCCAACGGTTTCCCAACCGTCTCGCTCGGACACAAGGTTAGTGTATACCCGTCCCGCTCGCACGTGCAATATAAGATCATGCAACTGCATAACCTTGATTCGATGCAATTTCGTGATAGATAATTATATGCGGGCTTTTATGGTTTGGTTTTAAATGGGTTGCGAATATGAAAATGGGGTTGGGTAGGAAATATGATTGAACCCTAAAGGGTAACACTTTTTTTGGCAAAAATATTTGGCAAGATGATTTATAAATCAACCTTAATTTAAAGATTGATACCGTTTTTTTTATATCCTTTGAAGGTTAGGCAGAAATAGATATTAGTTTAATAAACGAAAATGCCGTCTATTTCACGTTTATGTAGCTACCGAATAAAATTAAGTGACAAAGTAGATTCTATGACCTATTTTCTTTAGATATGAATATGACGATATTAGTCATACA
This sequence comes from Thaumatotibia leucotreta, assembly GCA_025490895.1. NCBI lineage: Eukaryota > Metazoa > Arthropoda > Insecta > Lepidoptera > Tortricidae > Thaumatotibia > Thaumatotibia leucotreta. The sequence continues at coordinate 10,423 of JALPQI010023979.1, read as the reverse complement.
CTATACATATAAAATACACAAACATGCAGTTTATTCAAGAATGTCTAGTAATACCAAAATAAATAAAAAATATCTTAATTGGTGCATAAAATAAACACACTTTTAGCATATTTAGCTTAAAAAATATGGCATATATCTTGTTTAGTATAAATTTGCACCAATATAAATATAATGTTATCAAACTTGTTGAAAAAATATTTTGTGGTAGATATACTAGATATCACTATTTCATTTTTATATTGTTATCAATATCATTCATTACAACACACATAACTATGTAGCGTTTCATTTTTACGCCTATTTTTAATGTAAACAATTTTTTCAAACTTTCTATTTTTTATTTAATTCAGGTGTCGACACTAACCTGATAGGATTTTATTTTTATAGCGCCTTTGTATGTATAATTTTAATATAAAAAAACCTTCATTACACAAATTTGATTATACCTATACTTACAACCATCTATTTTTTTAAACACATTATATTTTTTCAACAAACATCCTATTTTTTTTGATTATTGATTTGATCCTATTTTGATAGCGCCTTTTGTATGTATAATTTTAATATAAAAAAACCTTCACTACACAAATTAGCTTACACCTATACTTACAACCATTTATTTTCTTAAACACATTTTTTTCAACAAACTTCCTATTTTATTTTTTTCACTATATCGCACACTTTTTTTTCAGCCAACACTTACAAAGTACAGACGGAAAGGTCTCACAACACGTCCGAGCAATCCGAGCACTTCACTCGCGGGCGCGGCCGTCGCATGCGCCGGTCCGGGCAGACTGCGCGCGCAAGGAGAATGGGCTTTGCGATTTTGCTGCGTTTTTGGAAGTTTTCGGCCAATATGTGGCGTTTCAACGGCTGAAAACCTGACTTCCGACAGATATAAGAATACTTGTAACTCCATTTAGTCTATGTATGTATACAGGGTGTAATCGATAAGTGTTTATAGGCCATAATTCCGTAAATATGAGAGATATCAGAAAAAAATAACTGATATCGAAAGTGCATTACCCAACGAGTAAAATTACACTAATAACTTTTTTGAAATAAAATCAGAAATATCTGAAATATTAACTTCAAACTCTCCAATACATTTAGTACGTAACCGTTAATTCAAAGACTAGTTTAAATACGAATATTTTTTTATTTAAGAACAAATCTTAGATTAATTATTTCATAAACGGTAGTGTTATTATTTTATTACGATGTATTCGTACAAATAACGAATCTCTAACAGTTTTATCTCTTACGATACCCGACATTCTTTAAGCCTGTAAGTCGTCATACTAAATGTATGGGAGCGTTTTAAGTTAGTATTTTTAATATTACTTCATCTATTTAGAAAAAGCTATTAAAGTAATTTTACTCGTTAGGTAACGTACTTTCGATATCAGTTAAAAGTTTTCTGATATCTCTCATATTTACGGAATTATGGCTTGTAAACACTTATCGATTACACCCTGTATATAACTTTATTGCACATAAACAAGTTTACATAGAGTAAAAACAAAACAACAGTAAATATAAGAATATGTACAAAGGCGAACTTATCCCTAACAGTCTAATGAGATCAATTAATTTATTATTAAGAATTAAAACTATTATAAATATTAGATGTCATATACCAAAGAAAAACGACCAAGATCACCTAATGTCCGAGGTGGGGGTGGGTATATGACATCTAATATTTATAATTTATATAGTATTAAGTAGTGTGACTACTGGAGAAAAATAAAAAGTACAAATCAAAATATTTAGTTAATAAATAATTTGATTTGTGTTTTCGCAATACGTTAAATAAAACTATATTTAATATTAATATGATTAATCGCGGTAACCGAAGAAATTATTTTGTTCTTAAGAATTCAGTGACAAAAAAGTGAAAAGTGGGTGATTGTGGTGTTGGTTTTGTAATAAATAAATAAATGATACTCATAGGTATATATGTGTTAATTGAATTAAATCCTCGGTACATGCCACAAGGGCCAATCTTAGATATAGGTTAGGTTAAGTAGATTAGTTAGATTTAATCTATTGTAGTTTTGAAAATAAATACATAAAAAAAGTTGCTAACTATAAAATAAAAATATATTATGCAATAAGTGCAGCAAGACACATTTTATTATAACACACACAAACAAACATACTCGGGATATGTCGGTATCCTGTTTGGGAGAGCTGTCCCATTTATTGGGAATAATGAGTCAGAATTTTAAAATAATCCCGTTTCATACACGTGTGCAGAAAAGTGCACCCAGCGGGAACGGTTATGAATGAACTTAACATGACCGGGGTATTTCTTTTTAACCGACTTCAAAAAAGGAGGAGGTTCTTCGACTGATTTTTTTTGTTGTATGTATGTTACCCGATATCTCCGCGAATCGTGAACCGATAATATTTTTTTGTAATTGATGGTGTATAACCCCGAGATGGTCCCGTTGGCACCAAGTTGGGGTCTGATGATGGGATCTTGGAGAAATCGAGGGATCTCTTCAAATGTTATAGGTACATGTATGGCGCTTTTGGTTATTTTCATTCATTTACAAATGATGGAAACAAATCGGGGATCTTGGAGAAATCGGTTGAACTCAGTTTTTTTAAATTTTTTATTTGTTTTTTATATAGTTAACTTTTAACCTTTCAATTTAGTGCGAAAATAACGTTACTGTTTCTTAAATCATTCTTTAAGTTCACACTAGATAAAAAGTCAATATATATTTTTTTAGATAGGTACAAATAATTTTTTAACTCTTTATATTTAAAACTGTACAATTTATATACATAAATGAATTAAAAAAATAAAATAAAAAAGACATCATTCAAAAACTTCTCGTTATGATGTATATATATAAAATGGCAGGTTATGAATAAGAACTGAAACAGTATGTACATACCTACAATACTTACTTTATTTCAACAAACTTAAAAGTTATTTATATACAAACTACGATTAAGTACATATAAAAATAAATTTAAAAAGTATAACAAAGCTAAAACTAGATATAATCTAAAATAAAACTAAATAAAAGTTATTCACTTTTTCATCGTGTTCATTAGCGATTTTAGAGAGGTGTTAAGATTGAGTATATTATCTGTGATATTGTCATGTGTTTTGGGAGAGAAGTTTGTTAGTTTTGTTAAATAGTATTTATTTTATAGGCTGACAATATCAAAATTTAACAAAATCCCAAATTTTCTTAGTCAACTCCATTGTATGAGTAAGCGTCAGGTGCTTTTGCTGGCAGTCCCAATAGGTGGCACTTCAGTACAAATTTCAATGTCACATATTGGGACATTGGAAATATTAACACTGTTTAATTACCGTCAGCCTGTCTTAAAATTATGCAAATAATTTTAACATAAGCTAATTATTTCAAAGTTGGGATATGAAGCATGAAAGGTACATACATTAATCATCATTTAAATGCCCTAATAGTTGATTTTATCTCATCGATGGCAACTCAAGCTATAATGACGAGTATTGGTACAGCGTCGGATATCGGTACTTCCTACCTTATGAGCACAAGCATATAAGATATCGACAACTAATTTGAAAACGCCCTGTGAACTCGTATTTATGTCATTCATTCTTAAACGATGTAATTAAAATGGTATATAAAAGCTACACAACAAAATCACTTTAAAACTAACCGAGCGTGCCAAACAATTTAACAGTTAAAATTAGTTTGTTTTGACAGGTTAAAAGCACCAAAGTTACAGTTTTGACTCTACAATCTACATCAATCATTGTCGTAATACAAATTTTCCGTGGTTTTTTTTAAATATATAAAATTCTAAATGAAAATATCATATGACCACCAAAAAAACAAGTTCACCTAAAAAATATGTTTGTATATCTATAATATATCAATTTGTTTATTTTTTGTTATTCTTTTTAGGGCGTGTCACTAAGGGTTCTGTTTACTGATTGTTTCATATACAGGGTGATTGGAAGACCGATGCAAAGCTTTATAATGAAGTAGGTATAGACCATTTAGAACCATTTAAGCCATGGTTGTCTTTGACGAAGTGTGACAATTTTTTTAAATTAATTTATTGGTGTCTTTGGTCAAAATACCCAAAATTTAAAATGAACTGCTAATTTTTGATGAAGTTAAGCGATAAACGCACTATTTTTTATTTAAATTAATTCTAGCTTCTGTTTTTTTTTCAAAGTTTTTTTTACAGAATTTTGAAGTCATGATCCAAAATTGAAAATGTTAAAATACCTACCATTTACGTTACGTTTACTTTTACATTACGTTACTTCAATTAACTAAATAAAAATAGTACGTTTATCGATTAACTTGGTCAAAAATTAGCAGTTAATTTTAAATTTTGGGTATTTTGACCAAAGACACCAAAAAATTAATTTAAAAAAATAGTCAGACTTCGTCAAAGACAACCATGGCTTACCTAAATGGTTCTGAATGGTCTGTACCTACTTCATTTTAAAGCTTTGCAACGGTCTACCAATCCCCCTGTATTGTGAGCATAGGATTAAAGGTGGATTTAGACTAAACGAGCGAATGCTCATTCTATCCTCCACTCTACGAAATCAACAAATTTCGACGAATCACGTTTTGTGTAACGAACGAATTTCGTAGAGTAGGGGATAGAATGAGCGAATACTCGTTTGGTCTAAATGCACCTTTATGTATTCTTTACTTTCCAACTCATGGTACGGCTACCGTGTGGTGACGGCAGTAAGAATACATTTGTCACCACCCCAAATCCTCCTGCGGGTGTCGTAAGAGTCGACTAAGGGATTGAAGTGTCACTGACCATTATTTGATAAAAGATTGATGATGGGCAGTAGCGTCATCCTAGTGGACACATTACTGCGATCGCCAATCCGCTTGCCCAGCGTTGCTATTATGGGCATTTACCTCCTAATGCGTCTATACGCATAGTTAATAGGAGAGGCCTACGTCCAGCAGTGGACTATCATAGGCTGATGATGATGGTACGGCTACTGGCTAGTCCCGTAAGTAGAAATCATTTAAGAAGTTATTAGAATCACGAACTTGTTAGCAACACATTGATGCTTCAGATATTCAAATTTCAATCAGAATCTGACCCCTCGTATTAGAAAAGCAAATTAAAATAGAAACCGGTCCACAAAGGGTTCGCCAATAAACCGGATTGCAAACTGTCCAGTTTAGACGCCATTGTCCACTATATATGCCATTGTCGACTATAGACGCCTTTGTCGAAGACGCTCCGATAGTGTCATGTTGGTTTAGACGTCTAGGGGTGAAAACTAGTCGAAATGTGCAAGCGATATTTTTTTAACCCTTGGATAAGCGAGAATATGTAGGTCAAATGGAGATACTTTTATTACGAAACCCCAAAATTAAAAATTGGGTGCGTAGCGTAGCGGAGTGTTTTAAATCGACACGAGTTACGAATTTCCTTTTTGCACGTGTCTCGTACGACGTTTTTTACTACAGACACAATATATAAAGTCCTACAGATGGCCCTCCGAAGTTTTGGACCTGACGTAAAATGTGCCACTTCTCGCACTAGTGCCTAAAAAAGGCACCATCTGTACTAAAATAATCTGTTTTTATAGATGAATCAGTCCTTATATTTCAAACAAAGACTTCAAGATAATAATTATGGTTAATACTAGCTCATTAATGATTCGTGATGTATTTACGTAAATTTTAGTGACTCAGTCTGTTCTTGAACATGGTTCAGGCGATTGTAACAAAGCATTTTAGTATGTGTAATCAATAAAAAAATAAAAAAGTATGTTTTAGTTATGTAACTGTGTACATAGTTATAAATAAACTACAAAAATATATTTTTTAAACTCGGCACTTGCCACGTGACTCAACTTGATGTCAAACAAGTAAAACTTTAGCATTTTTGCATCCTACGTCACCAAGTAAAAGTACAAATTTGCACTTTCTCCTGCTATATTAGCAACACTACACAAACAGACTATAGGATGTGTGTTATTAGCAATACATATAGTCTGTCCAACATTTCCTGGCAGTATACATACATCATCAGATTCATCAGCCTATCTCAGTCCACTGCTGGATTAGGAGGTAAATGCCCATAATATTACTTTGTGCTAATAAACATTTCTTATTCTTATTCTTATAATCGCCACGCTGGGCAAGCGGCTTAGCGATCGCAGTAATGTGTCCACTATGATGACGCTGCTGCCCATCATCAATCTTCTATCAAAGAATGGTCAGTGATACTTCAATCTCTCAGTCGACTCTAACGGAGTTTGGAAGATTGGAGTGGTGACAAATGTATCCTTACTGTTACCACACGGCCAAAGTAAATTAAAAAACGAGTAGTTGTCTGCCTATAGAAACATTTCATTTGCCCACTTTTTTACTGACAGGGTTTTTTTTTACCAAAAGTCTTTATTCACAAAACAGACGTAGCATACAATTTTGCTAAGGCCATGGTACAGCTGGGCGAATATATGAGCGTTGCAACCGCCTAATTTTGGTGGCATTATTTTTGCCGATGTTTCTAACTATTCGTTACAATGTGCTACTTTGTCATTTGAAAGAGGCACGGTACCTTATACAAATGAGGAAGTATAACATTGAGACGTTTAGAAACTTCGGCAAAAATGATGCCACCAAAATCAGGCGGTTGAAACGCTCAGATAAACACCCAGCTACAGTCTCGTGTTCATAAACGTCCTCGCTGTGCTCACCCGCTATCCAAACCCAAGGCGCCAAAACACTCGGCGCGTTACACGGTAACCCAATTCCACTGATAACGATATCTCGGTCAATGTACGATAAGTGTGGTAGATACTGTACTTATGTCGGTACTTTAGAACCTAGACACGTTTGTCTATAAGGGGGTATATTAATGATCGCATTGTCGCCAAAAGTTGTATGATACATGCCTCATTTTATACAACAACATGAACTTAAATAGTCTAAATGCTACGAACAAAATAAATAAAACATGGAAGCCGCTCGCCATGCTAAATTGCCTTTCAAAATCGGTCCTGAATTTTAGTTGACAAATGTCACCTCCTCTTTAATGCATCACGGCAATGAATTTCAATGTCCACCTATAAGAACTTAAACCGCCATTTAAAAATAGCTGTGATACTGATTGGTCCGTCAAAGTTTGGATTGGCTATATTCTATAAACATACCTACATCAAAATGTTGCGCCGAAATATGCGCGGTGTTAAGAAAAGCGCTATGTCCTGCCCATCTTGGCACAATTGATTTTAGGGGCATTTTTGAGCTGGCGTTAGACGTCCATATTATATATGGTCGCAGGTCTAATGCAATAAAGATAATCAAAATTGAAAAGTGTCAAATATTATTAGCAAACTTCGGTTTGTATTGTATTTGAAATTATTAATTCATAAAATCACTTGTAAAAAAATCACTTTCCTTGAAATTCATAGATACAAATCCCCTGTTCCATAGGGCAGAATCTTATTATAAAGAAAACATCAGGATATACGTACCTATGAGTTCGAAATAGATAAAATACCTGTGTTTACATAATTTACTTGTAATTTACACATTTTTTTCGACATTCAATAGAACTATTTACCTGCGTTAATCACAGTGCTGTAATGTGATATTTTGCAGACGTGTGCGAATATATTGCCATGCCGATAATTGTTACTTCCTTTCCGGTACGTATACCTACAGCTAATTGTAAGTTAACACTTCTACTTACAATTTTAATCAGGTTTTTTGTGAACTTTTTTAATGATTGGCGACTATTAAGAAATTTAATATAGTTGCCGATTTCTAAGAACTTTTGACAGTTATAGATTAATCCTTATTAATATGAGGGTAAGACTCACCATTTTTCCGATAGTCTTAACGTCATATACACCGTGGTCTCTAATAACCCGAAAGATATTAACCACGCATTTTTGATGTAAAAACAATCAAAAAATGACTTTTGTCATTTTTGGCGAAAACATCTTTTGATTGTATTTTAACATGAAAGTAAATGTTATTCATAAAACTACTATTTACAATGAGTGTTAAGGTTTTTTTACAAAATTTCATTTTTAAAAGGTTTTTAGGAATTAAAATGAAATATCATATCAATCCGAAGAAGACTTGCGCTATGCTCTTGAGGTCCACAGTTAGGCAAAAGGATCATTTGAATCTGGCGTTTTGTGGCGAAAATATTGAGAACGTGAACTGTGTAAAATTTCTCGGTATGCACATAGACGATTTACTTACATGGAAAAACGAACTCACAAGCATAGAAAACTCGATTAGCTCTGCTTGCTATACAGTGTGTGGCCTACAACCGGGGTGAAAATTTAAACGGTGCATTAATAAGCTGATCAACAATAATTTCCACAAATTTTAATTAAAAAAAAAAGTTTTTTTTTTAATTTTTGTTCATGTATTTTTCATTATAATGGGTTAATTTACTTGAATTAAATGTTATCAATAACTTATCATTTTTGAATCATTGAAAAATGTACAATTTTTTTTTTAAAACCGTAACAAATAAGTGTGAAAATAAAAACAAAATTATTGTTATGACTTCGTACCTGGTATACTATCAAGATGTCTTGCGACTGACAAGCTACGACATCGTGGTGCCAAGATCCAGTACTAAAAGTCCATAGCTTTGAATGACAATATCTCCGAACTTAACCACTTTGAAACACCGGGACCTTTACAGGATTATTGCCGATAGTCTAAAGAGTTACTCATTTCATTTTTCTCCCGTGTTAAAGGCCACACACTGTATTTTACGAAGTTTACGGAGTATAATGGAGCAAAAAATCCTCAAGACGGTCTATCATGCGCTGGTGGAATCAAAATTGCGTTATAGCATCAAGTGCTGGGGGAACAGGGTGCTTAGCCAAGTTGCCAATCGCTAGCGCTTAATAGCGTATCGTAGTTTTCCCTCTCTGTCACTCTTGCATATTAGTGCGACAAAGATAGTTAGCTTCCTTCCGTTTACGATTGACGATTAAGCGTTAGCGATTGGCAGCTTGGCTAAGCACCCTGCTATGAGTATAACGTGACCAAAGCGTTCGTTACTCAAAAGCGAGCCTTGAGAACTATAGTGCGTATTCCACAGACCGAGTCTTGTAGGGAACATTTTAAAAACTTAAAGATACTGACTGTCCCTTGCCTGTGCATCCTTCTGCTCCTTACTGACCTAGTCAAAAGTCTCGATGAGTATGAAACCCCTGAAGAGAGAGAGATACGCATTAGCACAAGAAGGAAATACCTACTCCGTAAACTGCAGCCTAAACTTAGAGTCACTCATTGTGCAGTATTCCAAAGTGTACAGCTCTATAATAAGCTTCCCTGTGAGTGGAGAAACATAACTAGCCTTCCCATCTTTAAAGGTAAATTAAAAACATTGATGTTGAAAGAGTGCTTTTATTCCAAAGAGGAGTTTACGTCTTACTTCAGGAATTTGTCTTCATAAATATTTTTTCTTACTTTTTTTGTGACATTTATTTACTTTTTTTGTGATATTGTGTTATTGCTGTGTACTTGATGAATGATTATATTGTTATTTAGCTTTAAGGACCTTAGTATACACGGTGCTCGTGAGCATCCCAAAAGATTTTAATGCTGGATTCCTGACCACATTTAGAGTCTTTAATGTTATATAAAATTTCCTGGATTCGGCTTGGTTTCAGAGATAATCAACCTTTTTTCGAAATAAGTTTTTCGACGTAACTCGTCATTTAACTTCTTTATGATTACAATGCCACCACAATGTGTTCTAATATTACCACACCTTTTGCCTGACTATCAAAAGATACGAATAGACTTGACGAAATAACCTGTATCTAAAAAAACAATTGAAATAAATAATTTAAACAAATTGTTGTTATGATAAAAAGTACTGGAAATGTTAAGAAGTATTCAAAAAGACTAAAAAAAAGAAAAAAAAAAATTTTTTTTTTTGGTGGAATTGACTTTTGGTCTCATAATATTTTATGTTTATTTTGATGCCTAGAATGCACAGTTAAAATAAAATCTTTCGCAATGCTCGCGAGCACCGTGTATAAGTACATTCAAATACAATTGTAAGATTGTTTATGAATAAATGATGATCATGATGATGATGATCATAAAAATATTTGTTGTATAATTTAGTTTAATTTCATTGCTTAGAGGTGAGAATACAAGTCTCTAGATTTGTCAAGAATGTCCCACGAGATATATTTATTTAACACTGAATTAAATATTTAACGATTGAATGTATGAGAAAATGCTAAGATTAACTGTATTTAGCTTTAGGTATCGTACACTAGTAATTTGAGAAGAAACATACGACATGTGCGAGGCAATGTATCGATTTACATGATTAAAATGCAATAAATTTGTACTGTACACACAAAGAAGCATTTTTGATCGATTTCACAGTGATTTTCTATTTAAATAGTCACCTGTCCTGG